>BQNB010001209.1:0-107797 GCA_026074375.1 Tanacetum coccineum
ATATCAGACTCATCAGTGAGAAGTGATCTTCTCTTTAATGATGAGGATGGTATTGCTTGCCTAACAAATAATGAAATATTTGAAAACCTTGCATTGATAGGATATGAACAGCTTTCTATAAAACTTACTTTTCAAAAAGGTTCATTCTTACCTCAATGGAAATTTCTGATACATACCATCCTTCATTGTATAAGTTCAAAATCAATTGCTTGGAATGAATTTTCAACTAATTTGGCTTCAGCAGTTATATGTTTAGCAAAGGGTCAAAATTTAATTTTTCTAAATTAATTTTTGATGGTATGTTGAGGAACTTGGATCCAAAGATATTTTTAATGTATCCAAGGTTTTTACAACTCTTTTTGAATAGCCAGCTTAAAGATTTACTAGAACCTTTTAATGATACTTATGAGACACCTACACATAGTAAAAATATTTTCTCTAATATGGCAAGGAAAAGTAAAAAAAATTTAGGAAAAGTTACTCCACTTTTTGACTCTATGTTGGTGCATAACCAAGCACCTGAGGGTGAAGGTTCAGCAATACCCCTAGAACCCCAACCCACACCCTTTACCTCACAACCAAATGTTTCAAAACCTCAAACTGAATTACTTCAAACTGAAACACCTCCAACAGTTTCCCATGAACTTCAAACTAAAGCTCACATTGAGCAAATACTCCCATCTCCATCTACATATCAAAGAAAACACAAAAAGACTCAAAAACATAGGAGAGCCAAAAAGGTCATTGAGTTACCTCAGACCAGTGTGCCTTTAGACTATGGAGCAGATGAGGTTGTCCATAAGGAGGGGGTGGCAGTGTGGAAAGGGCTATCACTACTGCTGCTAGCTTAGTTGCAGCACATGACAGTGATAAGATCCTTAAGACCCAATCCATGGCAATGCCTAATGTTGACATTCCTCAGGGAATGGATACAGGTGGAAGTCCTAGGTGCCAAGAAACCATGGGGGGTGCTCTTGCTCAGACTAGGTCTAAGAGAGTGCTTGAAAAGCCTAATGAACCACCTCTCTTAGAAGGTCACACATCTGGAAGTGGGGAGGGCAGCATGGAACATACTTTTGAATTGATGGACACTGTACCACCTACACCCCATGATTCACCTCTCACAAGAGGTTACACACCTGGAAGTGATGAGGGTAGGCTGAAACTGAAAGAATTAATGGCTATATGTACAAAAATTGTCAAAATAGGTGCTTGACTTGGAGAAAGAGAAGGATGCACAAGCTGTAGAGATCTTCAAACTTAAGCAAAGAGTTAAGAAATTAGAAAGAAATAGGAAGTGAAGCATCTTACACCCAAGAAGGAGGATATACAAGCAGGTTGAGTCTTCTGATGATGATTTGGATGAGGAGGATGCATCCAAATAGGGGAGGGAAAGTGACAAGACAAAGTCAATGTTTCAAGATAGTGACTTTGATGTACTTGATGATGACATGGAAGATGTTAAAGGTGAGACAGTTCATACTGCTACCACTAGAGTTAGTGCTGTTAGTGCTGTTAATGCACCAGTTACTACTGATGGTGTAGCTATTAGTACTGCTGAACCTAGAATACCTTCAACAACTGTTGCAACTTCATTTATAGATGAAGATCTTACCATTGCTCAGACTTTGATAAAGATGAAGGAAGAGAAAGCTAAGGAGAAAGGAGTTACTTTTAAAGATGTAGAAGATTCTCCTAGACCTATCAGATCAATAACTACACTATAATATCTTCCAACTATTGATCCAAAAGACAAAGGTAAGGGTGTACTGGTTGAAGAAGAACCTGAGAAACCAGAGAAAGTAAAAAGAAGGGATCAAGGATTAGCTCAAATTGAAAGTGATGCAGAGTTAGCTGAAAGATTACATGAGGAAGAGTTAGCAGAGTTGGACAGAGCACAAAAAGAAAGACAAAAGCAAGAAGAAGCTACTAGTGCTGCTTTAGCTGAAGAGTTTGATGAAATTCAAGCCAGAATAGATGCTGATCATGAACTGGCTGTAAGACTGACACATGAAGAGCAAGAAAAGTACACAATTGAAGAAAGAGCTAGATTGTTAGCAGAATTCTTTAAAAGAAGAAAGAAACAATTAGCAGCAGAAAGAGCAGAGGCAATAAGGAACAAACCACCTACAAGAACTCAAGTCAGGATCAGGATGATTACTTACCTCAAACATATGGGTAAGTACACTCATCAATAACTAAACCACAAGACCTTTAAAGAAGTTCAGAAGTTATATGAAAGAGAGAAGAGGTGGATTGATGATTTTAAGCCTATAGATGATGACAGTCAACAGCAAGCAGAAAGCACTAAAAAGAGACAAAGAGCAAATTCTGAAGAAGAAAGTTCCAAGAAACAGAAACTAGAAGAGGATAATGATGCTGAAAAAGAGGAGCTTAGAGATAGTATGGATGTAGTTCCAAAGGATGATGTTGCTATTGATGTTGAATCTTTGGCCACCAAATATCCAAGTGTTGATTGGAAGACACATATTTTAAATGAAAATATGATGTATTATCAAATCATCAGAGCAGATAGAAGTTCCAAGAATTACAAGATATTCAGTGAGATGCTTGATGACTTTGATAGACAAGATGTGATGGATCTACACAGACTGGTACAAGAAAGGTATGATACAACAAGTCTAGAAGGATATCACTTGTTACTTTGGGGAGATCTGAAGACCTTATTTGAGCCTAATGAAGAAAATGAAATATGGAAGAATCAACAGGACTACAACTTGATAAACTGGAGATTGTTTGACTCATGTGGAGTTCATGTACTGTTGATGAATACTAGAGTTGCTATTCACATGATGATTGAGAAGAAATATCCTCTAACTCAAGAAATGCTTTCAAGGATGCTACATAGAAGACTAGAGGTTGATTATGAAAGTGAGATGGCATTTGAGCTTCTCAGATTTACAAGATCACAACTTCAGAAGTAGAAGAGTGTTTGGATACATCCTCCTGATGATCAAGATGCTGATACTGAAGAAACTTGATGATTAACAAGGTGAATATCAAGTTTAGGGGAGGATTGTTGGGAATTGAAGGCTTCTGAAGTTACTACTGTTAGTTTTGGAAGTTAATACTGCTGGTTTAAGATTGTGCTGCTGTTGAAGTTTAAAGAAAATAGTCTAAGTTATTAGTACTGCTAGCTATAATAGTTAGTGCTGCCAGTACATTGTTAGTACTGCCAGTATAGTTAGTACTGTTAGTTAATACTTTATGTTGTTAGTCTTGATTATATGTTAGTCACTGCTATTTATTATATGCTATGAGTTAATTAGGAATAGATATGCATTTCATTATACGCGTTTTGTAAAGCATTGAGGGGTTTTCCTTGTGTATATAAAGGAACCCTAAGAAATAGATCAAGATAGTCTTTCATAGTTTTTATGAGCTTCAAGGTTTGGTAAAACCTAACATGTCAAAAAGTGTTCGTATTTAATATTTTGGAGCTTATTGTTTTGTATATTTCTGTGTGTTAATCCTCATATTAAAGTTATTCTTCTTAGTGGTATTAAAACTAGATTCCGCATAGTTTATATTATTATAATCAAAAGTTTCAATTTAGTGCCTGGAGTTTATCCAAGGATACTAAACCTTCATCAGCTAAGGAGTTCAAGATTTGTCTCATTGGATAACAAGTGGCTACTCAGAGCTTGTTGTGATGCTTTGAATAAGAATGAAACAACAAATCAAAAAAAGATTCTATAATTCTTAGTGATAAGATGAAGCAGGAACTAATTCTAAACTCGACTGCAAAACCCCTATTACCATCAACCCAGGGGATTATGATCTATGGCTTAATTGAGGTAGAACAATTCTTTCAGATTGATTTCTCCCTCTAGGAACAGTAATTAAAAATTGGTAAACAAAGTGCTGAAGGAACTGTTGGAGAATGAGACAGGAAAATAGAACCTACTACTGTAGAAGAAAAGTGGACAGGAGGAATGAGACTGAAATCTAGTGGAACTATGTTGATGGCACTCCACCAAATAAGGGATCAACTGAAGTTTCATTCATATAAAGATGCAAAATTGCACATGAGAAGCCATTTGAGAAGCGGTATGAAGGAAACATGGATTCCAAGAGTTCAGAGAACTCTTCTCCAAGCACACATATAAGAACTTTGGCAGGGATTAAGTTCAGAGACAATGGATCAACTTGTGATAACTTGTAAAAACTTATTAGTTAGCTTGGAGATTCAAGCGAAGTTATTACTCAAAGAGGACATGACTTAATTGGTTGAGAAGGTTCCATTGAATGGAAAGACTCATGCTATGATCTGAAGGGAACAATACTAGAGAAATAAGAGCCCATCAGTGTGGATGCACTTATAAAACAACTTGAAGATTATGAAACCAAAAATCTCAAGATATCAAGTAAAAGTCAAAATCCACAAAATGTGGATTTTGTGCTCACTCCAACGCACAACAGCAAAATAAGCAGCAAAATGAAGCAGATAAACATCATGCTGATGGAGTTGTGTTGCTCATACCAAAGTAAATTCTACACTCTGAGACGATACCTTAGTCGTTGATTATGATTTGTGCTTTTCCTAGCTGTCGCCCAATTTCCTCAACTTTTCACAAAACGGATCTAGAACAAATTAATTCCTGTGACCTTTAGAAGAAATGGATTTACAAGGGCAGATGGTGCATGATGACAATTAGAGTTTAGGAAGATTCATCAGAGGTGAGGCAAGAAGCGGGTTGTAAAATGGTCAAAGAGTTGGATTTGATAGGTCAAAAGTGGAGTGCTACTATTGTCATAAATATGGTCACTTTGCAAGAGAATGTAGAGCTCCTAGAAATCAGGAAAACAGAGGAAGAGAGAATAATAGAAGAACTGTGACAGTGGGATAACTCCTACGAAAATGCATGGTTGCTCAAGATAGAATTGGAGGGTATGACTGGAGCTATCAAGCTGAAGAAGAACATCCTACAAACTTTGCATTGATGGCACATACATCTTCAGGAAGTTCTTCTAGTTCAGATTCTGAGGTAGATTCTTATTCTAAATCATGTGTAAAAGCTTATGCTACTCTCAAAGAACAATATTATAGTTTGTCTTCAGATTACAAAAGGTCTTAATTTAATTTAGAATCTTATAAAGTAGGTTTAGAATTAGTAGAAGCTAGACTTGCTCACTATAAGAAAAATGAGGCTGTGTTGAAGAAAGCATTAATGTTTTAAAAAACTTGAAGTCAAACTAAGAGGACATGGCTTTAGTTTGAAAACAAAATGAAATTGGAAAAGCAGAAAAGAGAGAGATAAGTTAAAACTAACATTAAAGAAGTTTCAAAATTCATCTAAATCTTTGAATAAATTGCTGGAAAGTCAGGTTATTGACAAGTTTAAAACTAGACTAGGATATAATGCAGCTTCTTCTACTGCAGCTTCTCCTGTAGTAGAAAGCTTTGTGAATTCATCTGAGATGTTGAAATTCAGGGAGAATAATAAGTTCCAAATTGATAAGGGATATCATGTCAGTTTCTCCCACACTTTGACAGGGCGAACTTTCATACCTCGTAAACCTGATCTAACATTTATGGATGAAATAGTTGAAAGTGAGAATATGGATGTTACTACTATTGTTACACCTAATAATGTTAAGACAGTTGAGTCAAATCTTGAGTCTGCTGGTGTAGAAAGTAATGGTGATGCAGTAAAACCTGAAACTGTTAGGAAGAACAGCTTTAGACCTCCAGTCATTGAGGATTGGAATTCTGGTAATGAAAGTGAGGTAGAAATTATACCTAAGGTTAAAAGTGTTAGTCCTAGCACTGAAAAGATAAAATTTGTTAAGTCTGCTAGGGAAACAGTGGAGAAGGTAGAAACATCTAAACAAAACAAACACTATCCTAGAAGGAACCAAAGAAACTAGAACAATCTTATGTCCCAAAGACTAGGAAGTGACTTTAAAATGATTAATAAAGCTTGTTTTGATTGTGGTAGTTTTGAGCATCTCCATTATGTGTGTGATAAAAAGGTTATAAGACCAGTTTGGAACAACTCAAGTAGGATGAATTATAACACTCCGTGTTTTAGGGTAATTTACGACGTCAATAAATTCACAAGTTATTTTTAGTATAGTACGCGTTTGCTTTTAAACCGTAAACGTTAAGTTAAATCGCGTAAGCTAAAAACGATCATTCAATGTAAACGGGCATCAAACAATTAAACGTTTACATCAATCAAGTATTAAATAATTATTTTGAGAATAATTATGGTCTTTGTTCATTTTATTTTTATCGATTGCGTAAAATTGTTACGTTTCGCGATAAAATAAGTTTAGGTATACCCGGAACCACAGAAATATTCCTACGCTTCAACAAATACCCAATTTTATATCCAATACCCAAAGTTTTATTAAACTTTACCCAAGTTAATATTACTTTACACTTAGCGAGTTAAGTAACTATATAAATAATATTCGAGGCAAACTAGATACAATCTCCCTTTGTTCTATTTTAAAATACAAGTATGTTATCTACACATCACGGGTTTATAAAAAAATTCAAAGTCTAAAAATGCAGATGGCTATGAACTTAATTAGTGATGTCGACGAGGAATATCGAAGAATAATTACAGGATGTAGGCGCGTCAATAACCAAGACTTATACATATTATAAAACGGGTCTTAGGTTTTAGTCGATAAAAATTAACCAAAAACCTCATAATTTAAATAAGTATTTGTCATACATGCTAGTTTTAGTATGATGATCATGCTCTTACAACATATTTATATCACATTAATAGTTTTCTAGGTTTTTAACTTATTTTTATTTGCCATTTTTACTAGTATTGTCCAAATTAGTCCAAAAAACCTAATATGACCATTTAAGTAAGCCATATTAATGGTTATCTAGGTGATATTATCCAACTCAAAAGACACTCCTTAGCCATTAGTTAGGAGGTCCAAGTGGATTGGGCCTAAAGCTAAGTCCATAGAGTCCAATTTGTTACATTGGGCCTAGTGGTCCAATAAGCCTTACGGGTTCATTTTAGCTCATAAACGACTTTTATTGTAAGTTTTCGGGTTCTTGGAGTCAGGATACTTTTATTATCAGTTTGTTAGCCTTTTAAAACTCCCATGAAGGGGGTCCTTACTACCTCGGGTTTTAGTTACAAAAATCGCTTTACATAATATAGTGTTCGGGTAGTAGTAAATTTTATATACTTTCGTATTTACGAAAATAGTCGTAATTTATAAACCGTAAATGGTATAATTTATATATTTATATGCTTGGCTTCATATTTAAGTTCACTTTACAGATTCAACAAACTCTTCTAGTTACATCTTTTGTCATACATATTCATAGGGTTAACTTTTATACTTAAAAGGTCACGTTACAAATTCGGATTGAAATCTCACTTACAAATTCGGTTGACTATCTAATTGATTCAGAATCTACATGATTTTATCTAGGTCTCATAGTCTTAACTTTTTAACCAACTCAGTCCGTAAATATGACTTTTTATACCATCTGTACAGCAAGGTCAGAATCAACTAGTTTTAGTATTTTGATCATATCTCACTCAATATTCACTTTCTAGAAATCATCCAATTTGCCAAGTGTTAATAAGAGAATTTTCTACAACCTAATGTAATCAAATCCAACCTCAAACCTGTTGAAAATTACCAAACCTACTGTTCATTACTGCCCCTAATTTCTATGATTATTTCACTTGTTTCAATGGCCATTTTAGCTATAATTAACCTAGATCTACACATACTTTATCATTTTCATTGCTTGATCTCAAAGATTTTACAGGTACTTATACATTTGAAAATCAAAAGAAAACGTATATGAACTCATGGATTTTTATACATAGAAATATGAAGAATAATGATCTAAGATCAAAACAATAACAAAGCTTACTAATCTTCTCTTGATCTTCTCCCAAAATAAGTTTTGACAACTATTGTCTTTACCCAAATAGTCTTATAAATAATTGTATAATCTCAGTCCCAACTTGTATATAATCTTCCTTGAAAACCTCTTTAAATCACCTCCAAAATACAAGGGTTATACTAGGATATCATCATCACTTGTGTGCTTAATTTTTGATCTTCAAAATTTCATGGAATTGGTGTTTTGGTGGGTATAAGGTCACGGAAAGGGAGGGCAAAAGAGAAGGATTTTTGGTGTTCTAACTTTTACTAGAATGAATGTGTAGTGTGTGTTTTAGTTGGTAAATTTTGCTAAATTTGAAAGATTCATGGAGACAGTGTTTAAGTAAATGGTTGGATTATCTCTAGAGGACACAGGCCCTTGGTGAACTCCTCCTTTGCTATGGTAAGATTAGTGAGTTATGTAGTTTACTACTGTCCCACTAATGTTAAGGGGGATTTTCAAAGTCCGATATTTAAAAAAGTACGATTTGTAGTCGTTTTTCTAAAAAGTAAAAATAATACAAGACACGAAAAATAAAAATGAATGCAACAAAAATATTTCTATGGCATTTTGAAAATATAAGTGTCGTTGCTTAATGTAGAATTCGCCGGTTCCTTGTAAACGTCGCGTAAATTATAAATGTAAGCCATAATTCTCTCGGTTAGTCGTGAGTTCATATCTCAACATAAAAATGAAAAATATAATTAATACTCGAGAATAAAATAACGACCTAAAATTGACGGATTGTCACAGCATTGTTCCCCCTAATAAGGGATCTTCGTCCTGAGATCAAATTTTCTTGTAGCACGCTTTACTGTTATAATTCAAGAGTTGAGGATATTTCTTCCCTTTCTAACTCCTCAGTTCCTAAGTTATTCGGGTCCACGACTCGAGTTCCATAGAACTTTAACTATAGGGAATCCGACTTTTGGTTAAGTTGCTTTACTTCCCTATCCATGATTATGATAGTTCTTCGATGAATTGATCTTCTCGTCGATACGTTTTTCGTCTAGAGGAATAATAAGATCTTTCATCCAATTAAACATTTCTTTCAAGTTTGGAAATGGATTGCATTATGTTTTCCTTGAAGCTCTCATGAGTTATTCTTAGTTTTATATGCCACCGGAAACTCTTGATAAAATCTTGAATGGTCTAATATAACGGGGACTTAATTTCCCACGTTTTCCAAATCGAACAACACCTTTCCACGGTGATACTTTCAGCATAACTTTGTCACCCACTTCGAACTCCAAAGGTTTACGTCTCACATCCGCATAACTTTTCTGTCTACTACGAGCAGCCAATAATCGGTTCTTGATTTGCACAATCATCTCTGTCGTTTCGCGAATCATTTCTGGTCCCGTGAGTTGGGCATCTCCAACCTCACTCCAACATACAGGCGATCTACATTTCCTTCCGTATAGAGCTTCGAAAGGTGCGGCTTTAATACTAGCGTGATAACTATTATTGTATGAGAATTCAGCCAAAGGTAAGTGCTTATCCCAGCCACTACCAAAGTCAATCACGCAAGCACGCAACATGTCCTCTAATGTCTGTATCGTTCTTTCACTCTGACCATCAGTTTCAGGATGGTAAGCAGTGCTCATATCTAGATTCGTCCCCAATGACTTTTGAAGTGATGTCCAAAACCTTGATGCGAAACGAGGGTCTCGGTCCGAAATAATCGACACGGGCACCCCGTGCCTACAAACAATCTCCTTCAAATACAATCGAGTAAGCCTCTCCATCTTAAACTTCTCATTCATCGAAATAAAGTGAGCAGATTTAGTCAATCGGTCAACAATGACCCAAGTTGAATCATATCCAGATGGTGTTCTTGGAAGCTTTGTAATGAAATCCATTGTAATTCTCTCCCATTTCCAAACAGGAATTTTCGGCTGCTGAAGTAATCCTGACGGCTTTTGGTGTTTAGCCTTGACTTTAGCACATGTCAAGCACTTACTGACATATGTCGCAATGTCAGCTTTCATATTCGGCCACCAGTATAACTTCCTCAAATCGTGGTACATTCTATCCGATCCAGGATGAATGGAATATTTTGATTTATGAGATTCCAACATGATTAGATCCCTCAATCCTCCAAATAATGGTAACCATACTCGTCCTTTTAGACATTTCGTACCATCGGATCTAACTTCAAAGGCTCCCCTTCGCCAAGAAATCCTTCGGCATCGTTATTATCCTCCTTTCACGCTTCAACTTGTGCATTTCGAATTTGTTCAGGTAAATTCTCATGTACCGTCACAACCATAGCACGCACTCGAATCGGTTCCTTATCGTTCTTGCTCAACGCATCAGCGACAACATTCGCCTTTCCTGGGTGATAACGAATAACATAATCGTAATCACTCAGAAGTTCAATCCATCTACGCTGCCTCATATTTAGCTCTGTTTTTTAATCCAAAATATATTGTAGGCTTTTATGATCGGTGTATACCGTATACTTAGTGTCGTACAATTAATGTCTCCATAGTCGAAGAGTAAAAACCACTGCTCCCAATTCTAAGTCATGGGTCGTATAGTTTTCCTCATTCTTTCTAAGTTGCCTAGAGGCGTACGCAATCAACTTTTCTCGTTGCATTAAAACATCTTCAAATCCTTTAAGAGATGTATCACAATACACAACAAAGTCTTCGCTTCCTTCGGGTAGTGATAATATTGGCGCACTACACAATTTCAGCTTCAATGTTTGAAATGCCTCCTCTTCGTCGTCGCCCCACACATACGGCTTATTTTTCTGAGTGAGTTTAGTTAATGGTTTGGATATTAGAGAAAAATCCTTAATAAACCTTCGATAATAACCTGCCAAACCCAAAAATTGTCGCACTTCCGTTGGTGTAGTCGGTGCAGCCCAATTTTTAATGGCTTTGATCTTCGCAGGATCAACATGAACTCCATTACTATCAATCACATGGCCAAGGAATTGCACGGAATCAAGCCAAAAATCACATTTTGAAAACTTAGCGTACAACTTTTCGCTCCTTAGCATATTCAAGATAGTCTTCAAATGTTCACCATGTTCTTCTTTATTTCTGGAATAATTCAGAATGTCATCAATGAATACAATCACGAACTTATCAAGATACGGCTTGCACACGCGATTCATCAAGTCCATGAATACTGTAGGTGCATTAGTCAGTCCAAAAGGCATTACTTGAAACTCATAATGTCCATAACGAGTTCTAAATGCTGTAATTGGAATGTCTTCCTCGCGGATACGAAGTTGATGATAACCAGACCGTAAATCAATCTTCGAATAAACACTAGAACCTTGCAGCTGATCAAATAAATCATCAATCCTCGGTAATGGATATCGATTCTTGATCGTCAACTTGTTCAGCTCTCAGTAATCAATGCACATTCGGAACGATCCATCCTTCTTCTTCACGAACAATACCGGAGCTCCCCACGGTGACGAGCTCGGTCGAATAAAACCTTTCTCCAACAACTCTTGCAGTTGCTTGGACAACTCCTTCATTTCGGATGGTGCTAAACGATATGGCGCACGCGCCACAGGTGCAGCACCGGGAATAAGATCAATACGGAATTCAACTTGCCTAGGTGGCGGGAGTCCAAGTAAATCTTCAGGAAATACCTCGGGAAAATCTCGGATAACAGGGACATCTTCTAATCGCTTCTCTTTTGGTTCTTGCTCGGTTACTTGAGCTAAAAATAGCTCACCACCTTTCCCGATATACTTTCGAACTTTAATACAAGAAACGATCTTCAATCGGGAATTATTTCTATCACCTTCGATAACCAACGTCTTACCTTACAAGGGAATCCTAACCTTTTTCTCACCACATAAAATAGCGGCATCATATCGTGATAACCAATCCATCCCAATAATGATATCAAAACCTCCTAGTTCAATAACCATTAAATAGATTGGAAAATAACGGTTTAAAAGATTAAGTGTACACCCTTTTCACACATTATTGGTACTTACTACTTCTCCATCGGCCAATTCGACTTCATAGCTAGGAATAACTCATAACCTTTCTCGAATTAAAGGAATCAAGAGACAGAGTTAGCAATAAAAGAGCAAAGTCAGCGCGTGATTTACACGGGCGAATTTCGAGTCAAAAGAAAGGCTAATACCATAATGGATATGCATAAACCCCATACTTTCCTAATTCGTTATTCACCTCTAAACGCATCTCTAAATTTTACCCATATTACTCAAAGGAGGATTAGTCGAAAAGAAAGGATAGGAACGTCAAAACTTTAAGTCGGGTATCAATAGTCAATAAATAGATAAGTGTCCAAAGAATTTCATGACGAAAGAAAGGAAATAAGAAGTAGATAACAATTGTCAAGTAAGACCGCATCCACAGATGGGTAATTCGATTGGGAAAATGATAAGGGTACATATGCAGATGTCCCTACTTGTACCACTTGCAAACCATACAAAATCTTGATTTTTCGGAATTACAGTTAAAACTTGATCTTTATCAAAATCTTACGGTGACTACTATTCAGCCTTGCATGACCCCTTCTAAATTATACGTAGGTGCATGACTATGTATAATTTAGGAATAGCAATGCAATGCTCAGTTCGTCAAACTAGTGTTATTATATTTAAATGTATAACCATGCTTAATTATAAGATGGAAATCAAAAATGATTTTACAGGACTGTTCATAGTATGAAAGTAATTTAATTTACAAGATGTTTAATAAACAACTTTATTGTGATAACGACTATTTATAAGTCTCAATTAAAATAACTCGTAAAATGATGGAAATTTAAATTTTTCTCAGGTGATATTATATTAATTTATAAAACAATAAGTGGTTTGCATGAGAGTAGTCAAGAGTGGTTCACAAAATGAATGGCTGGAACGATTACAATCTGATAGGAAAATAGTTTAGACAAAATCGTCATGAGATCCATGATATCGATGGCGATTGAGAATACGAAGAGAAGAAATTACAACACAATTCAAATCATAATGAGTATTCATTCAATTATTGCATCAAACAATTTATAGGAACAGTTAAAAGAAACAAGAAAAGAAAGATAACAACGACACACGTAGAATTTAGAAATCAAAAGATAGTCATTTCATTAATCACAAACGAGTCACAAGCTGTATCGTCACACATTACATGTCACCATCTAATGCTATACAACTCCAAGGACTAGTTCTACTAACTGATATCTCAGTTTAGTTAGTGATTTACAAAAGATACTACAAATGATAAATTAATCTACTAAGAGTCACTAGGTGATCCATGTGACTCAGAAGGCTCTCGGTCCCACTAGGAGGAGAGTTCTTTGATTTATTTCTCGGACACTCAGTATCCTCATCATCAGATGGCGGTTAGGAACAGCCCCTAAGCAACCATCTCTATGTAGGAATCTCTGTTCCACTTTGAGACACATGCAACCTCCTCTCAGCCATGTCACGCTCCATACGAGCCCACTCCAACTTAGTCTCAGTCTCAGCCAACCTTTTCTTCAATGTGGCATTCTCCCCGCTTTCCAATACCGACACCCTCTCGAGAACATTACCCAAAGCACGCTCGACATTCTCCAAATCATGATTAAGTAACTCCCTTTCTTTCTCCCCAATTTTATTCTTGGATTTGAGAAGAGCAATCTCAGTTTGGCATGTACCCCACTTAGCCTCCATCTCTCTAGCTCGAGCACGTGACGCCTCTAAATCACGCCTCAGAGCCCACGGTGCTAAATCGTCAATTATTAGATGAGTCACGAGCAGAAGATGACTCACCCATCTCAAATAGACCTCTCGGGAAGGTACGAGTGGCATAAGGCTTTTGGGTAATAGTCCCAGCAGTAGCCTCGGGTGCAACATCGACCTCCTCGTCCTCTGACTCAGAATCGGATGACACAGAATCAGATGACACATCTCCAGGTGGCGGGGTTTTGTCACCCTCCACCTCATAAGGAAATATCAACTCAGCATCATCCTCGAGCTCAATCTCAACATCTTCCTCGGGTTCCTCTTCAGGATCTTCTTCAGGATCTTCTTTGTCATAATCAACCAAATCAATATCGTCAGGAATGTCAACCATTTCGTTGGGAATCATCGGATAACCCACAACTTGGTCGGCTCGGGAACAACTGGGTTTCACTTCGTGGAATACTTCATTCGGCTTCGTTGTGATGATTAGGGTTCATTCATGACAATTCTCGCCTTATAAATATCTCGTATTAGTGATACTAATCACATATAATAACATTTATATTCAAATAAATGAAAATTTCATATTATAACATATATATATTTTTCCATATATATATCGATAAATAAATCCTTCTCATTCTTGTCCATCGGTAATTCGAAGATTTCGCTTGCACAGTTATAGTTAAAAGATTTCAAAAAAAATCCTTTCGTTCAATTTTTTTTTGAAAATCTTTTGTTCTCTATAACTTAAGCTCTTGATACCAATCTGTAACACCCTTATTTTAATCGATATCAGCGGAAGGGTCATTTGGGGTGCTACGGCTTAATAAAAATAGCTCAATCATAGAAAACGACTCGAAAAGAGACATTTTTAAATACATTCATTCGAGATAAAATTTACATCATAGGTCCCAAACTATTCATAATTCATACAACATTTTTCAAAAGTATTCTTCGAATGATTTTCTTAAAAAGGGCCTTTAAAATATGTGTTTCATTAATGTCTCCACATATCTCCATCACCGAATTACCTTCAAGGACCTGAGATAAAACATGCTAAAAAGTCAACAATAATGTTGAGTGAATCTATAGAGTTTATATATAAAAACCATAAAAATATGTTGGGGTTCCCAACATCTAATCTCCGAACACAAGTATCATTTCTCAATATTCATCAGGATATAACGATGTGGATCAGACAAAGTTATATGAGGGATTATTATAAGCCTCGTGAATCGAACGTTACCATATCATAAAAATGCCCACTATACACCCTTGCTATGAATGTATATTCTCTATACAACGCATCTGTAGTGTCTTTTTCCCGACACGAGACGATAGCTAGTTGTCACGGATTGGAGGTGGTAATCTCCAAATAGTACTATTTCTTGTATAAGCGTATGCCATTACCCGGCAATTAACAATTCATGATTTACGTGGGTCTTTTATCTAGCGAGTTACTCCAACTTATAATAATCAAGGCCACTAGCATACATTCAAGTCCCTTGTGTTCAATTTTTAAAAACAAGCATGTTATCCCCATCGCGGGTTTATAAAACAAGTCAAGTATTAAAATGCGAGGCTATGAACTCACCTGGTCGGCGACCATGCTCAACAATCCACATTAACACATAAGAGTCTACAAAGATCACTATGGCAACCTATAATTATGCCGCACAATTAATAATCAACAAACGTGGCCGACGATGCGCACATCGTATCGGCAAGAATAATTTATATATATAATATACATGTGATGAGAAATCCACTTGCGCGACCTAAATCTCAAACCACTTAATTGAGTTATAATTAATCCTCACGTTTTATATCTCGTGACTTATTCAAAATAATTTATTTTGATAACTTTCTATTTTTTAAAGTTACTATTTTCCGGAAAGTTAGCAATTTTTATAAGTTCAAACACTGATGTATTATTATTAATACTTACTATTTTTATTTACATTCTACACTTAATAAGACTTTATGTAAGTCTTTAAATATATTGTTGACTTTATAAAAGTCAACAATTAGATTTTTACCATATATATATATATATGATTAAATTTGTCCCGTACCCAACGGGTCACTAGATCATGTTTTCACGACTCGGAGTAAGAAGAGATTTTATCGGAAACAATATTCCGGACAACTTTTTAGTTTTGGTCGAGATTTGAATCTCGACGTAAAATGACAAAAATACCCTTTTACCGAATCTGACCCAAATATATTTTTATAGAAAGATAGCAGTTTGACCGTGGGTTTTGACCCGCTAAATCACATTTTCAAAAGTTTGACCAAAAAGCAAGTTTATGCAAAACGGTGATACGAACGACTTTCGGGTTTCGCCGGAAGGCCAAAAAAAAAAAATAAAAAAAAAGAAAAAAAAAAAAAAAAAAAAAAAAAAACAAAAAAAAAAAAAAGAAAAAAAAAAAAAAAAAAAAAATAAAAAACAAAAATAAAAAAACGAAACGGACTCGAAAGTTCCCCTAAATCTGCAGTTTAAATTCGGGACAGCAAACACAATTTACCAAAAAAGCTGTCAAGCAAACATATATTTCCAATCTTCGATCCGGACCCATAACTTCTTCGTTAGGAAGAGTTACGGGACGATCCACCTATCAAAACGGACGTCATAACATCCTCTACAATATTTTCTAGACCAATATTTTATTTCGACCCGCCTCAGACCTCGTTTTGCGTGCCAAGGTTTCTGCAGTAAATCAACTATTACAAACATACACCAAACGCCATTTTCGGCTAAAAATCTATTTACAATATGTCTAAACTAGTGTATTAACAACATTTACAACACTCGTTTGACCCAAACTATCCTAGTCGCGCAAGACCCAATTTGAGGTTCATCACATACAAAATCCAAAACAACCAAAATAACAATATACCAATTTTTACAATGCTTTCATAAGCACAATGAACATGACGGCTTCGCCTTCACTCTCGGCCCACGAACGCAGCCCCTAACCCGAACATATACTCGACCCAAACAATCATCATACCCTTTTTAAATCTTGTATTTTAACAACCTTTAGACTTAGACCAAACACCTATTTGGTGTCTCTTAACCCGCGGCTCAAAACAAGGACCCGAACAAAAATTATTTTCCAACGAAACCAACATGACCCATAGCTTCATCTAGTCCTATAACAACACCTCTCAAGTGGGTTTGGCTCGAATTGAGCCGAAACTCATAAACTCACAAAACTCTTTGTATGTATAAATTGATTAGTGGGATTTGTAGGCCTCGATGAGAGGATTAATATGGTATGCTCGGATTATTTTGCATGGAATTATTTTGGCCGGAAATTTGACTTATGTTGACGGTTGGGGGCGTGGAGGATGAACAAGGAGAGGAGCCAGGGATTTGTTTTTCCTGGTGGTGCGTTAGGAATGAATTTCTTGTTATAAGATTTCCTTTTATACTCATGGTGGTTTGTGGTTTTGACAACAATGGTCCCTCCATACTCTTAGTTTCTCTAAATGTGTCCAAATAGATATTATGTAGTTAATTAATTAACTAACTTACTTAACTTTGTTAAGTATTTATTTTATACATTATCAATAGTCTAGTTACGTACGGTACAAGACGAATAATAATTATAAACATTGCTCGTAAAGATTTTACGTAAAATACGAAAAATGCACGTAATACGAAAAATAAAACGAATGTAATAAAATTATTTCTATGGCATTTTAAAAATATAAGTGTCGATGCTTAACGTAGAATTCGCCGGTTCTTTGTAAACGTTACGTAAATTACAAATGCAAGCCCTAATTCTTCCGGTTAGTCGTGAGTTCATATCTCATCATAAAAATGAAAAATATATTTAATACCCGAGAATAAAATAACTACCTGAAATTGACGGATTGTCACATATAAAGTGTAAATATAGACATGAGATACATTTTTAATGGTTGTTATGATAAAAACACGAAACAAATAGTCTAAAGTAAACTAAGGTTGTCATAACTAGCTAATGTCCATCTAAGGTCTAAAAGTCTGAGTTCGAAAACCTGATCTTTAATAATGGGCTACTAGCTCTATTCTTTATACTTGTTGAGATGGCTTGGTGCAATAATGGGCTATTAACTCTATATTTTTTTTATTTTTTGTACCATCTTTATATTATTTAGCATATGGGTGGCTTTTTAGTTGCACCATCTTTTCTTCATTTTCTTCTTGATAAATATGCAAATGCTACAGGAGTTTATATCTTTAATTATTTCCCCTACAACATCTGATATTATACGCACATCCCCCACTTGAGATGAACAGCGTCAAAAGTGGTAAGACAGGGGGTCGTTATAGATCATAACTGATTAGTCTTCCACGAATGCGTAAAATTCTCATTCCCATTCTCCCGAACCATAGACTTAAATAGCCAGAGATTTCAACACAAAGAAAATAAAGACTACATGGTAGGCTAAGTTGAAATGGTGAAACGACACATATACAGGATTGTTTTGACAAGGTGATCTAGGGGTATCTTGCACTGGTAATGAGCACAACTAGGGTTTTACACGGGGAGGTCGACAAGTCAGTGTGACAAGCCGATAAACACACACATATTGGCTTTTTGGGTGATTTCCTAAAATGTTGCCTTTTTGAACAGTCTATTCCACTAACCAATTAGGTCTTAACAAGATGTACATGCCAAGTTCTAAAGTCTACAATACTACCGGCACTCTCATGTATTTGGTGGATTTTATGTATAATAGATGAAAACAAAATATTAGGCTTAATCTCACCAATTTAATTACATGATAATAATGTGCTCGACAAAGATTATTCTAGTTTAGTAAGAAAAACATGTCAAAATTTTAAAATTGGCACCATTTTTCAAAGAAAACTAGGAAATCAAAGGCAAATATAGGTCAAGTGGTAATTCTACTCCCATCCCTCCACTTGGTTTGTACAATGTCCCTATTGTACAATTAAGGAATTGAAATAATGAAATAAGTGTAGAATTATAACAAAAGACTCCCCTGAGTGTTGCTCTCTTCTCCGAGTGAAAATTACACGAGTTGATTTCTTGCAAGGTGTCTATAGAACAACCTCATTTCCCCTGAAATCACTAGACAACAAAAAGCATTAACCATTCATGGATAAATATACACTACAATCTAACTCACTTTCGTAGGAATCACGGTTGCATTTCGCATATGCAACAAGCCTTTTAAACTACTTGGTGTCCCAAGTGGACGAGTGAAATCTCGTGAGGGTTTACAGGGAACACACCCACAAAGTTCATTTACTTATACACAGTTTTTGAAAAGGTTTCAAACTTATTTTTAGTTTTCAGAAAAGGTTTACGGCGTAACCATGGTATTGGTTACGCCGTAAACATGTGGATTTAAATTTTTTATATTTGAACTAAGAAGGTTACGGCATAACAAGTACAGGACTTTACGCCGTAATAATATCTTTTACGGCGTAACTTAGGTGGTTACGCCAAGACAGAACCTGACTACCACATGAATACGAACCAACGGGGCATCGAATTCCACTTTCTTATAAAGAAAACCTACAAAATAAAGTTAGAAACTAACAAAAACCAACTAATATGCAGAAAATAAAAGACGGGTTATCTCCCGACAAGCACTTTTGTTTATTACCGTGTCTTTAAGTTAGACTCAAGATGCTCTACGTCTTTGCTTAGTTATTTCCTTCTTGGGCTATTTTTTCATTAATCTGACCCTCATTGCAGCAACATTATCCCAATTCTTGGTATCTTCTCAACTCCTAATACCTTAACCTTTGTGTAGGTCTCTCCTGGACCAACGGTGTATCCAGTGACTTTTGCTTTCTCGATTAGAATCGGGGTTGGTTCCTCGTAGGTCATTCCCAACAATCTGCACTTTCTCTTGTTATAAGCTTCGTCATCCAAGTCGATGAATCCATCATATGATCTTGGTTTCAAATAATCTAGTATCCCTTCCAATCATTGTTTAATTTGTCATGAATAACCTCTAATGTTGTGTTTGCTTTATCTTCTCCGCGTTCCTCTGGTCTTCTAAGTATTCTTCTAAATCTTCTTCTTCATTTTTGAATCTCTCTCTCCAGTAATCTTTGACAATTCTCTCCCCAGTCATCTTGCATACTTTCCCATATCTTATTCTCATCCAATCATTTAATCTTAGGTTTTCCTATTCTAACTCTTCTCGTTTACTATCATTATTGCTTTCCCAATAATGTTTTTCTATGTTAATTGGTAAATCTCCTCCATCACATACATTGCTACTTAGATTACAAGATGCCCAATATTGACGCTCATTCTCTTTTTCTTGCAAAATTTCCTTACACCAATGTTCCCTTTCTCTTGAGGTGCCGAGTATTTTTCATTTTCCACATTAGTTATCTTGTATACTATTTCTTCGTATGATTCCTGTATCTCTATTTCATAAGATAAAATATCTTGATCGATACAAAGTAACCGGTTAAACTCGCAGGATTCAAAATCGTATAGGAATAAATCGTAATCAATTTCCTTAAGGTTGTCATCCTCTACGAATGTTTTGCTTTTTATCGAATGAACAGATTCAACATTTGTTGTAGTAAAACTACTTCTCATTTTGAATATCACTTTTTCACTTCCAACTTATAGAGAAATGGTTTTTCTGAATATATCAACTTGGGCGTGTGCGGTGGCTAGCAAGGGTCTTCCAAGAATGATGGGCATCCTAATGTTTTCAACCATATCAAGGATAACAAAATCAACAGGGAAGATGAATCTGTCAATTTTTATCAAAAGATTTTCTACTATTCCCTTAGGAGTGCATTTTGTGTTATCAGCCATCTCGATTACCATATTGATTGGTTCGAGTTTTCCTATGCCTAAACGCTTATACATAGAAAAGGGCATGATGCTGATGTTAGCTCCTAAATCTGCTAAGGCATTTTTGAAATCTAATTTCCTAATGGAACAAGGGAGAATGAAACTTCCAGGATCTTGTTCCTTAGGAGGCCAATGATTTTAAAGAACAACGGAGCACCTATGATTCATTCTTATTTCATTATCTTCTTCAGTCCTAGGTTTGTTTTCTACCAAGTGTTTCATTTGCTTTGCGTAATTATTGGTTTTCCTAATTTCTTTTAACAAAGGACGATTTATTTTGATTTTCTTTAAGTTCTCCATAGTTTGGTGCACCAATGCTTCCTCTGCGTGATGCTCTAATCGTTTAGGGAACTATATCGAGGGTTCATAAGGATCAACATAATAGTTTACATTCTGCTTCACTTTTTTAGGTTCTTCTCTTTTCTTCTTAAGTGAGGCCTCAAGTGTTGTTACAGCTTTTGCCATTCCTGAATCGTCGGTTTCTTGTTCCTCGTTATTAGAAAATCCTGAGTTAGTAGAAAAGAATTCGATTTCTTCACGGGAATAATAGAAGGGGGTGTATAATGGCAATCCATTTTCAGAATATATTGTCTTGCATTCTTCAAACTTTTTTGTTGTTAGCTCGCCCTTCAACTTCATTAGCTAATGTTTTTACCTTTCCCTCAAGACCTTGGATAATTTTGTCGTGAGTTTCTCGGGTGGCTTTTGTACTTTGGTAAAATTTCTTTAACCATTTGACTTGCTCTGCTTGTCTCTTAGATGCTTCATCCATGTATTTATTGATTATTTTAGTTAGGCTGGGTCTCTTTTCTCCTGATGAGGGCTGGTCATATCCTTCTTGAAATCTACCATCATATCTGTTGTTTGGGAAAGGTCGACTGAATTCTCTATATTTAACTTCTTCTACTCCTTTAACTTCCTCGTTAAGAGGAAATTATTTATCAAGGTGACCTCCTTCGTAGGTTTGGCATCCTACTTGAATAGCGTGAGCATTCTCTTTTAGTTTCTTCATGTCTCGACCTAGGTTTTCTAGTTTGTTCACGATAGCAGCGATCCCTTCAGAACTACTACCTTCAATACTTCTACTGCATCATGCCACTTTTGGGAGTGGTCGGCCATAATCTAAATCACCGTTAATTCTTAGACAGGTGTCATGCCACCAATTGGCCCTTGTGAGTCAAGTAATTGCGGTTCATGGTCCCTAAACCGTTATAGAAGATGTTTACCTTCTGATGGTTATTGATGTCATGAGTGGGGCATTTATACAGAAGGTCATTATACCATTCCCAAGCTTGGTATAATGTCTCGTCTCTTTCTTGCTTGAAGTTACGGATTTCCTCAAGCTGTTTGGCAGTTCTAGATGGTGGACAGTACCTTTGGATAAAGGCATTTTTAAGGAGATCCCAAGAATTGATGGTTCTTAAGGGAAGTCTGTCCACCCATCTCTTAGCGGCCCTAGTCAAAGTAATAGGGAAGGCGCGCATCATGACCGCATCGTGTGATACAGCAGGTATGTTGAATAAGCTGATGATGTCTAAAACTCACTCTACATGCTCATGGGCATCGTCGTTCTTGTTTCCAGAAAAGGTGTCCTCCCTCGATTCCCGCATGCATTGACTTTTTATTTTGAAATTCACATTGCCTCTAATTTCTGGTTTAACCACGCCTGGTGCCTGGTTTCCTCGAGTCAATGCTAGATATTGTTCCATAGTAAGGTTATCGATTTCCCCCTCAGCCCTTATGAATATTTTTTAGTAAATCAAATTAGAACTAATTTTAGCTCTATGGTAGCGAGGCCAAAAACTTGATGCGTATTTTTCTTTAAATATATATTGCCAAGTATTAAATTTATAAAGCTCGATTATCGATACACGCACTAACAGGCAGAGAATCCGGTCGTATGTAGTGTAGTAGCTTGGTAAATCCAAGGTCATCCCAAGAGCTAAGGTTAAATAGTTTAATTTGATTAATGTCACGATTTGAAAATGGTTTTTAGGTTTGATTTTAAGAACTACGAAAAGTAAATGCAATAAAGTAAATAGATAGAAGATATCAAGAAGAAAGGCATGCTAACCTAACCATTTCATTACCATTGCTATGATTACATTTTCCTATGCAATGTTCAATTATAAGTTCCATTAGTGGTTCTAAAGTCGACGATCCCGAATTTTCATTTAAGGTTTGTCCTATGCTTACTCTGCGATCCCACATTCCCATACGATCACACGAGCAGGGCATCCAAGTTTGCAGTGGTTAAACCCCAACTACCCTTAAGACCAATCTATAATCTAAACTGATTATTAACTCCCTCTAAAAGAGTTCCCATGCTTTATAAGTATTTAATGTGACAAAGGCGGTAATCTGTTTAATTCCTACACTAGGGATAGATGCCAAGTTATCCCAGTACCCCACTAATCCCAGGTTCAACATGGTAAGTCTAATATCAGGATTAATAAGATCTAAGCCACCCTCAATACTACCAAAACATAGGGATCAATGAAAGGATAAAAGGATATCTAACATAACCATAATTAAACAGGAAATCATAATCACAACACTAGTAACTACATGGTTAGGCCAACACTAGGAGTGCTTAGCCGCTCATAGTAACAACAATGCAAGAATTAATGAAGAAAGACATAGATTGAATCATCATAATTCTTACAGAGAATGAAATGAATGATTAAATACAATAAGTATGCTAGTGGCTTCTCCCTTGGACCTTCAGATGAAATGCTTCAAACCGTGGAGGTTTGGTTC
Source organism: Tanacetum coccineum (assembly GCA_026074375.1). Lineage (NCBI taxonomy): Eukaryota > Viridiplantae > Streptophyta > Magnoliopsida > Asterales > Asteraceae > Tanacetum > Tanacetum coccineum. The sequence goes on from BQNB010001209.1 coordinate 23,192, forward strand.
ACCCCTTAGAACTATGTGTGAAGTGGTGGTGGTGAGTGATGCTGAATAAGCCGGAGAAAGGCTCTTGATGTGCTGTCGTTGTATGGTATATTTAAGATGATTCAAGTTTTAAATTTATATTTTGCCGACTAAAATAAAAACAACACTTTAACGGGCAGTGTACCCGATCGGTAGTAGTTTTGTGGTAAGTAGGGCGCCGAACATTTGAAGCGAGGTTAAATCTATCAATTTAATTAATATCTTTGTTATCTAATCTAAGTTAATTCTATTGTATCCTAATCCTATGTTAAACCTATGTCAGTCTAAATCCTAATTCTAACAGGAAAAAGAGGGTTTTCAGCCTGAGAGACTAGCACGGTTTGGTTGGTGACTACAATCAATTCAAGGCACTGTTACCCATGCAAGCTAATTAACAAAATATAAAAGAGCGGTCGAACCTTCTATAAGAATACTGTATTAACCATTATTAATCTGATTAGAACGTTGGTTTGTTTATCTAGTGCAATGATTTCTTCTCTCGAGGTGGCATATCATTCTTAATACTTAGGCGTTACATCATCCTAAGACCTAGACACATTAATTCTGTCACAATTAAAGAATCCGCATAAAGCGTCATTATTTGCTGATTATAATCTATCTTAGGGATTAAAGCAATGGTGATCTTGTTAAACCCTAGCTCATAGAGACTTTACCCACTTACCTCTTAATGGCAATTTATACACTAGTAGTCCACTTGTCCAACTATCCAATGGAATCAGAACGTTACTTGTTGAATTATCTAGGTCACCTGCTAGTCAACACGATCAATAAACCATTGGCAATATCCAATTAACTAGTTAAGCCCGAAGCGTATCCTAGACACAGACTTAGCAGGACAATATTTGTGTAACTATGATTCTAGATGTATGGTATGGAGCGGATACGCCGTATTGATGTCGGGTAGAAGTTGACGTGTGTAAATTCAAATCCTATCCTGCATGAAAACTTAAAGTTGTGAGCTCAATCTATATGGATCTTCTTATCATCATCACAATAACTAGGGTAATCATCAATTCCAATATCAAGATCTTCGTCCCTAGTTCTAAATTCCTCAATTAATCATCTCCTTGGTTTCTCTTAAGCTCGAATGGTTCATTTAGATCATTTAATTCAATGTAATCTTCCAAGAAAGGGTCTAATGATCTATTTAACACCAAAGTCTCTCCCATAAGCCTAGCTTCTAAATCAAGTTTCATTATTTATCTAAAACTTAGCATGTAGACCCTCTTAATTAAACTACTAGCAGGTTTAACACTTTTGAAAATAATATTTTCTTCCCCAACTCTTAAAGTAATCTTTCTTTTGTAAACATCAATCTTAACAATGGCGGTAGACAAAAATGGTCTTTCGAGGATCAAGGGCACTTTGATATCCTCGGGTATATCAAGAATTATAAAGTCTACTGGGAAAGTAAATTTACCAATTTCTACTAGTATGTTTTCAGCTATTCCGTTTGGATATTTCACAGTCCTATCTGCCAATTCCACTTTCAACCTAGTGTGAGCTAATTCGCCTAATCCTAAGTTAAGGTAGGTAGAGAGAGGTATAACACTAACGCTAGCTCCTAAATCAACAAGAGCATTGTCAAAAAAAGTATTATTAATAAAGCAAGGTAAAGTGAAACTCCTTGGGTCTTTTTCCTTTCAGGGTATGACGTTATTGATATGTGAAGCTCCATAAGCTTTTGTGAATTTTGGTCCATAGTTCCCCTCTTATTCTTCACAGTAATGATTATCCAAACGACTTAGAAAAGGAAACGTCGTTTGCCTTGACTTGTACAACAGTGTACTATTCTGTCCAGTGGATACGGCGTATTGAGATGATCCAATACGGTGTATCGAGTGCGAATCAACTTTAATAGTGGTATAAATCGACTTGACTTGATCTCTCGGGTTTGTTTCAGTTGAGCTTGGTAGGCTTCCAAATCCTCTTTCCTGTAGTACCTTGCTTATTTGCCTGATTTGAATTTCTAAAGTTTTAATTGATGCTCCTTGGTTCCTTATGGCAACATCTATCGTAGCTCGGATTTCTTTGATCAAGTTAGAGTTTTCTTCGTGTCTCTTTGTTGATTCACTCATGAATTTTCTCAGGGTATCTTCCATAGATTGCCTTTGTTCTTGGTACGAAGGATTGGCGTTGTTCCTTTGATAGTACCTTGGAGTTGTTGCTCTATATCCCCCTCCTTGAAAAGGTCCACCAAATTGCTTGTAATAAGCTTCTTCTAGGGTTTTTCCTTCTTCTTTTTATGGGAAATCTTTGGTGTAATGGGGGTCCTTTGCATTGTGCGCATCCAAGTCGAGCAGCATAAACTTTTTCATTCACCTTCTTGATCTCTCTTCCTAGATTGTTTAGTTGTGCTTGTATAGTAGCTAATCTGTCAGAAGTCATAGTACTTCTTCCTTTAGATGTTCCATTGTGCCATTTTTAAGAGTATTCAGCCATTTCTTAGATGGATGTCTTAGCCTCTGCAACAGTCTTAATTGGAATGGCGCCTCTTGAGTCAAGAATTTGTCGTGTCGGAATATTCAACCCATTATAGAACAAAATCACCTCCTGCATCTCAGTCAAATAGTGTTGAGGACACTTCATCAAGAGTTCTTTAAAGCTCTCCCATGCTTGAAAATGGGTTTCATCTGACTCTTGCTGAAAGTTGTTTATTTCCTCCATTTTCTTCGCAGTGTTCAAAAACTTAGTTTTAAGATCTTCCTAAGTTTTGATCGAACTAGTTGGTTCGTTTCTTAGCCAACGACTTGCGGATCCAGTTAAGGATATAGGGAAGACTCGAAGCATTAGTTTATCCACAGTGATGTTAGGAACATGGAATAAGTCAACTATTTTGAGAACTTTCTCAATGTGTTCATTTGCATCCTCGTTATCCGAACCGCTAAATGTGTTTTCTCGAAGCTCCTTAAGAAATTGTCCTTTCAGTTGAAATTGATCTTTGTTCTTAATTTTAGGCCTAGCGACTCCCGATCCATAGTCCGTTCGGGTCTTGCTCATGTATTGCTCCATTGTTTCCGCCATTGCTTCTGCTTCTTCTTCCTCCGAGTATTCTTGGTCAGAAAGTAGATTGAAATCAGGCGATCTTAATTCGTCAAGACTTAGAGTCTTGAAGTGTCTCCTTGATGATCGAAATTCTCATTCAGGTTCTTTGTAAGGTGTATATAGTTCGTTCGTAGAACTCCTTGTCATGCACTACCTGAGACAAGGGATAAACAATCAGTAGGATATGTCCCGAAGAAAGGAAAAATTTTGGCACGAAAATCAAATATTTCAGCTTCTGTTCCAGACGATCGATACGTCGTATCCAATGGAAGTGGAGACGCCGTATTAATCTATTAGGATGGATACGCTGTAATGGACAGAAAAGTGGATACGCCGTATCCGATGGAAGTGGATATGCCGTATTCAACTGTCGACCAGAACAGTGTATTTAAGGTAAACAATTAAATGCGCAAACAATTAAACACACAAATATATACAAGCAAACAATTAAAGACAAATATACAAATATCACAGAATATACAAGAATATACACTAGTCTAAATTACACTAATCCTAAGGGTTAGATCTAATCTAATGTTAAAAACAAAAATATCAAATAAAAATCAAGATTAATTTTTCCAATGAATATCCACAATGCTTCCTCATCTAACCCTTCTAAGAAAATCAAACTCACCATAATCCTTCCTTGATAACTATTTGTCAACATATCTAGTGATGAAGATATCACCACCACACCTTCTCCTACAACAACTTCTTCATCTTCCAATCCTCTTAATGCACACATCAAAAACCAATCCATAATCAAACATCATCTAGTCAAGAGAACAATCCTCTTCATTTTACTTCAAAAATCTCAATATTTCCCACCATCTTCACAATGAACAACTTCTCCTATCATTTGAAACCCTTTCTTGACACATTTCGAATGTTCCATCCTAGACCTCTAAACCCTTAACCACTTCAAAGTCATTCTTATTTGGATATCACACTCTCTTTGTCACCAATTACTCCTCTTGATCACATTCATGACACTCCATCACCACCATCTCCACCATAACCTCAACACCTATCATGGGCCATCATCTTTTCTACAACTATCATGACTATCATGGGTCAACTTGCATATGTTTCTCTCACAACCAAAACCTTTTCTTCACTTTAAGATATGAAATGAACATCATGTTTACTCATCTTGAATATCTTCTCACTACCGCAATCACCTCACACTTTTCACCTCCACCTTGAAAAGTCTTCAAATGTTTATAAACCTTCACCTAAATCGTTGCTCAACAAAGTCATTCCTATTAAAATTCATGAATCATCTAGGACTTATCTCCTTTGTATGCTTAGATTGCAGTGTAATTTATGAATTTATATTTTCTAGCTTATCTTAGCTCTATTGTATGTTGTATGTGCCATCTATTTATGTATGAGTTTCTTGTTGGTTGAATGAAACTCTATTTTGGTTGACTTAAATCTCATGTATTGCTTAAAGAATATTTGTCTTGCACTTGTACCTCTAACTTTGTTTTGTAGCAAACAAATTTCGTGAGATCGATCCCTTAGTACCTCAAAACGAGGGGGATCATACATCAAGGGGGGAGTCTTGATATCATCGATTTCTTTATTCCTACAACAACTCGACGATCATCCTTTTTGAATTCGACAAAAAAAGGGAGAAATGGAAAAAAACTCATTAATAATGTGTAACTATTAATTTTATACAAAATGAGTTTATATTTTGTCATCATAAAAAAAGGGGAGATTGTTAATACAAATAATGTCTAAAAACGTTATTTATATTTTTCGACCTCTCAACATTTTGATAATAACAAAATGTAAAAACGTTTATGATAAAATTAAACGTTTACAAATTATTAATCGGAAAATTCCATTTTTAAGATTAGTGATCACTTAAGGTATGAACAAACAAATCATTAAGCATGATTAGTGATCAAGAAAATATTTTTCTCTCATCCATTACATTCTTACAAAAGATTTTCACAAAATTATTATACAAAATATTTTCTAATTAAAAGAAAAGTTTTATTAAAAACTTAAAATTTGAAATTCAAATTTTCTCCTCAAAACGGAAGCTTCTACACCAGATACAACCTTCCCCACAAAAAGACAAAAAAGGGAGCGGAGTCTAGGTGGCGGCCCCCTTATAGGCCTGGCGGCCCCTTATATATATGGGACCGCCGAGACCGCCACCAGTTACCGTTGGTTTTTCCTGTCTATAAATACTGGTCCACCCCTTGCTGAAAATCATTCCTCTTTGCACGAAATTTTTCAGTCTCTTCTTTCTCTCTCTAAAACTTCTTTCTCTCACTAAAACTCTTGATCACTAACATACTTAGATCTTGTTTCAAGTGATCTAATCTCTTCTTCTCATCTCTTCCCTCTCATTCAAGTGCAAGAGAAGAACACTCGTATTCGTCAAGAAACGAAGTGTTAATTAGTGATCTCTCCTCTTTTCTTCTAAGTACCAAACCTCTATTGTATTTATCTTGTGTATTTGTGTGATTCAGATATTGTGTAGATCCAATAGTGTAGATCTTGTGAGTGTGTATATCTTGTGAAGTGGTAGATTGGTTCTAGCTAAGATTAGGACTCGACATTTAGCTTAGTGTCGGAAAATAACGTAAGCGACATGTAAACGGTTTTCTCCGCCTAAAGGGAGCTTGTTGACATAGTGAAATCTCGAGTCGGATACTCGGGGAGTAGAGTAGGGCGAAGAGGTGCTTCGTAGCCGAACCACTATAAAATCTTGGTGTCTTGGTTTGGTTGTTTCTTTCCTTATCTCTTTACATTATTATTGTTGTTATCTAGTTTTAGTTTAGATAGTTATTGCTTGTTCATATTGTGAATTGGTTAAACTATAATAACTTGGAATAAACATTTTCAAAAGTTAAACTTTTAAAAACGTAAATTAAAACATGTAAACTATTCAACCCCCCCTCTAGTTTCCACACTCTTTACGACGCGTGGACCCGTTTCAAGGACTTACTCCTAAAAGTCCCTCATCATGGTCTTGATATGTAGCTTCAAGTTCAAATCTTTTACGATTATGTCTACTACACCACCTAGATGGCCATTGACTATGCAACATGCGAGAGACTTAGAAAATTAAGGCCAGAAGTAGCATGGGAAACCTTTGAGGATTTAACCCAGTACGAAGAAGAAGGAGGATTGACCCTTATCTTCCAGGAGAAGGATGCCTTATACTACAAAACACCAATAAAGCAATTATGAGGGTTATGAATGCAAAAGTTGTTATGCTCATGAAGATGCAATCTCGCTATGGTGAAGAGTGGAGACCTTGGTTGGCTGGACAAGCAATTAAAATGCGTCAAACTACTCACTAGAGCCATACATCATTAAAGCTTCAAGGCTCATAATGAATTTCATATTGACCAAGAGAAAAGTTTGCCAACTTTAAGAATACATGTGTGTTATAGGAAGTGATTTCATGCAACTCTCTTTGAAAGTTGTTGAGAAATTAAAAGAAGAAATAAGGGTTAAGAAGAATAAAAATTCCACAAAGATAAAAAATTGGAGGTACCCGAACTGAGGATATCAAGCCCTTTAATGGTCATGAATTCTCAGAAGCTCTTATAGAAAAGGCATCTTTCCATACATTTATTTCACCAAAGTCACTCGGTGTCAAACACGTTCGCATAATCTTCCCCAGGTCACCTTTGTAGGGAAAGTGTCTTTGGCTTTAAGCTTGGTATAAAGGATTAACCGAACATTAAAGTCCGACTGATGCAGAAAATGCGAGCCCACAAATTTCTCCATAAGTTCTTCCCATTATTTAAGGAATACACACCGCCCGCGACTCACCCGGAAGAATTAGAAAAGACTATAGGAATTCCCGATTGAGGTAGAACCTTTAAAAGAAACACCACTAGAGGATTTAAGCTTGGATACTTGTAATAATGACATTCCTCTAAGTTCTGGGGAAATTCCTAATTTTGATAAACCAAAGCCTTAACCACAACCCTTACCTAGTTGTACATCCTTAGAAGTAGAACTAGGAGAAGAAAGAGACCCCGTACAACCCATCAAACCACCTAGTCCTGATAGTTTTAGGATGAAGGAGGTCGACCATTTGACCATTCATACACCGCATTCGCCTTATGTGGCATCTTTCCACCCTAAGGATATGTATTTCTATTATCGCCTATGTGTAGATGGCCCTAAGAAACATTATGGATTTAAATTGGGTTTATTAGGACATAGTGGATCCTTAGATGTTGATTTTTTCAAAATTGGGGATGATAGAAGATGATTGGGAATTAGAATCTAAGGAAGTTTCTTTTCTAGGAAGAGGACTTAATTCACCCGTTAGGCCAAAAGAAGTAGAGAAGGTTAGGATTAAAGAAACACACCAATTGGAGCACAAAATTCAACAAATACTTTTTCAACATATGGCCCCTTCTCATAACAATGATGTGTACCATTACTATTACCCGCACTTGAACTCAGGTGTAGGGGAACCCTCCCCATTATTTGTTAAATAAGGGTAGAGTCAGGCTCGTGACTCGAACAAAAACAAGCGCTTCTTGAGAGGCAACCCAATGTTTATTTTTCTTACATATTAAGGAGGGTCGTGTGTTTTAATTCTTTTCATTTATTCTTTTATGTGTGAATCATTTTGTAACCATGCTTTGTTTGTTTATAACTTCGTCTTATTTGCAATCAAATGTATTTTGCAACAAAATAAGTGTAGGGGAAATATCCGGTTTTTAAAACCAATTCAAACATTTAAAATAAATTGTTTAGATTAATTCGCGTCAGTTTTGAATCATATGATTGTAACGATTAATTCTAGGTTTTTATGCAGTACTTTCTTGAGATTTGACTAATACAATTGCGTGTAGGAAATTTCTTATTAAAAACAAAGAGGATTTTTTCACAGTGCCAGGAGACGACGTCGGGATAAAATCCGATGGCGTCGCGTCTCCAGCGATGTGAAAATTCAAAAATCTTTAAGTATTTTTGAAAAAAAAATGTGCAATATTTAAGATTTGTAATTCTTTTGTAAACCTGCATAAACCTATAATTATATCATTACTCTCATCCTATCATTACTGCTTTCATAGAATCGAAACCCTAAACTCTTATTGTATTTATATCTATTCCATGGATTTTACGCTTGGTTTAGTTGTCTTTGTCTTTGATTTACAGGTTATATTTGATGAGAAGAAGCTTGGAAGTTCTTAGGAAGTTTCATTAGACGATTCTTGGAGGATGATTTAACCAGTTATCGCATGTTTCTTCTCCATTATTGAGCAAACCAATGGGAGTACTAGTTTCTTTTCCTTGTTTTCTTATCCCTTTATTCATTTTTTACGGTTACTTCTATAGAACATTGGGGGCAATGTTCAACTTAAGTGTAGGGGGAAAATAAGCTTTAGAAACTATTTCTTTATTTGCCATTTGCCTGTTCCTTAAAATGATGGGTAATATTCGAATAATGGCATAAAAAGTAATTTTGACCCATAATTTAATTTTTTATGAATTTACGAAATAAACAAGTTATTAATAGATCTCATGGATAGGAATGTGTATGACTAGCACAAAAACCCTCAAAATTCTACCCAAAAAATGTGAGGTTCGCCTTTAGATCTTTAGGAATTCGGGTATCCATTATTGATACCCAAGATAATTTATACCTTTAGCTTTCTTGATTTAAGGTTCGATGTAGTCATATGTGTCTATTTCGTCGTTACAAATATGTACGTATGGTCTTTGTCACCTTTTCTGGAGCATTGGTATCGGTATTAAATTATATAAGTGTACAGGTAGTATATTAAATTCTAGAACTTGTTTTTGTGATGCATCCCGAGACCGCATAGTAAGTATTAGGATTTGCTAGATAAGAGGCACTAGGATTAACCCATGTTTTAAACTTGTAATTGTTATTATGGTCACATCGACTATATAATTATCCCACACCCTTGCCATGCACTCATTTTTAGTGTAGGATACCCCTAGTACAACCCTCCGAGCCTATCCTTTTCACGGTTCTCGTAATTTTATGGTTAAGCCAAACTATTAATGAAGAGCATTGTCAACCTTTAAACCAATCGTTACACCCAAATCGCCTTAGCCCACCTTGTATGTACTCACTTTTAGTACATTATTATTTTAACCCAAGTTAATTATTGAGTACACGGTTGCTAAGTTCTTATCCTTGTAAATACTGTTTTGGAACGATTGGGATTCATTGTAGTATTCATCTTATGAAGAATTGGGGAAGAAGTAACTTATTACCCCCAATAGAGCTCAATAAGCTCCATGTTATTTTGATCCACCTCAAATCGGGTCATTAGTTAGATTGTAAATAATCGAGTATGTAAAAGTTCAAGTGTAGGGGCATATCTATAAACCCCCATGATGTATTATATGTTTAAGCAATGGCAGGGAAAAAGTGTACGAAAAAAATATATATATAAAAAAGAGTGAAAAAAATGTACGGGCTACCATTTGCTTATGTTTATGTTTATATTAGAGTCAAGAAAAGAAAAAGAAATAGATTGGTGTAGAGTTTTGTAGAGTTTGTATATTTATTTTTTTTTTTTTTTTTTTTTTTTTTTTTTTTTTTTTTTTTTTTTTTTTTTTTTTCTTTTTTAAATTTTTTATTTTTTTTTTTCAGTTTTCCTTTGCTTTTTTTTGTCCCGAGTCTTTGGCTTAGCAACCAAACCAACGTGTATTCTTATAAATAATTAGCTAACCCTTCCACTCCAAATTCACCCAAAGTCACCACCCAAATGTATCCCATCCGTTTCCGTTAATGTTATCTTACACCTACATCCCACAACCCATTAAAAGACCTCTTGGATAGTAATGAATAATGCTTACGTCTAGTGGTGGAGGTTTGATCCTTTACCAAGCCTATGGTAATTTATATGCTATGACAAGTAATGAGTGTTGATTTTTTGTTTCCCCATTATGTTATAATATATTATACACACTACAAGAAAATAAAGCTATTGCAGCATTTTTGAAGCAACGCTTTTGAAGATTGTTGCCTTATTGACTTCATTAATAATAAAGCAACATTTTACTAAATAAGTGTTGCATTTAAGGATCTAACCCAACATTATTTAATGAGTGTTGCATCTTTTATTGTCAAATACAACACTTTATAAAATTGATGCATTTTCTTTAAGGAAAAATACAACACTTTAGTTTAAAGTGCTACGCAACATTGTAAATAGTGTTGCACAACATTTCAAAAAGTGTTGCATCTACATCGTTTTAGAACAAAGACATTAAGATGCTTACTTTTAAATATTTTGATGACATTTTTTAGAGAGGTGATTTGCACACTCCCACTTTTTATTTGCACACTCCAAATTGTACAATAATCAGTTGTATATTTTTATATGCTACTTCAGCGAGATGTACACTAAAGTGTGCAAATAAAAAATGTAATTGTCTCAATCAACTCACTTTTACAAACCTCCATCATGTAGGTTAATGCACTCTTAGTATTTTGGGTTTTTAATATACTTCAAGTATGTCTATGTGAGAAAGTGCAACTTTCACTATAACAGACATGGATTCATGGGACGCCAATAATCTTCATGCCAATTGTATCAGGTGTAAAATCTAATATGCATCAAAACAATGCATTTCCATAAGTTCAAAAAAAACCCATTAAAGAAAGTCTTTAAAATTTTGTTACATGAAAAATGCAGCAATAAGAAACAAAGTAGAAGAGAATTGCGTCAAGTCATCAAGCATCATCATCAAGCTCCATCAATTGCATTTGTAGCTTCGACATTTTTTGCAATCCTATGTCTTTTGAGAAGCAAGCACGAAACAACTCATTTCTTGTTAGCTCATTTCCCGTCAAACAATCCTGTTCGAACAAAATATATAATCTCAATACATATGCATATTTTACATCTAGAGTTGTACAATAAAATATTACCTTCATTTCCCGTCTCTTATATGGAGTATTCAAATCATCTAAGTCAACAACTAAACCATATAAGGTAGATAGGGATATGACATCTCTTGAATGGTATGATTTTTATTCATCATTTCCCTATCATGTAGCGTACTTACACCCAAATGATGTATATTGCTACTTTCACCCACTCTTGATTCCAAGTGAGGGGACGACACCCTATTACCTAGTAAATAAGGGTGGAGTCAAGCTAGAGACTCAAACAAAAACAAGCGCTTCATGGGAGGCACCCCATGCCTATCTTTAAATTTATGTTTTATTTTATTTCATATCCTTTCTGCATTTAGTTGGTTTTGTATGTTTCTTACTTAGTTTTACAAGTTCTCACTGCAAGGGGATGGGATTCGAGGTTACCTCGACTCGTAATTATGTGGTAAAAATGTTTCTGTCTACAGCAATTACGCCATAACCATCGCAATTACGCCATAACTATTGTAGATACGGCCCCTCTCAATGGTTACACCGTAATTGGATTTAACCATTTTTCAAATTTGACAAACCACATAATTACGACGTAACTCATTCCATGGGTTACGTCATAACTCCTTCCTGCAAATCCTTAAATGTTTGAAATTTTCAACAAAACCGTGTATATTTGATAAATGAACTTTGTGGGTATGTTCTCTGGAAACCTCACGAGACTTCACTCGTCCACTTGGGCCACCAAGTGGTTTAAAAGGCTTGTTGCATACGCTAAATGCAACCGTGATTCCTACGAAAGTAAGTTAGGTTTATTTTGTATCTTGTACTTTTTTGTATATTATGTGCTATAGTGCTTTTATCCGGGTTTATGCTTTGGTATTAGTCTTTCTTGCAACTATACCGGTAATGCACATGGAGTAGTGCTAGGAGGCTAATCAAGCTGCAAGGAAGCATTCTAAACCAGACTAGTTAGATGGTATACAGGGTGTTGATGAGATTATGGATGTTGCTCGAGGAAGTAGACTTGGAGCATGACTTAAAGCATGTTGTCTCTTTATCATACCAAGCAAAATCCAGGGGAGTTTTCTGTTCTATTTCTAACCCTTTCTATTTTAATTTTATATGCTTAAGTTTGACTCAAGTAGGGGTCCGGGATTAAAAATAAACACCCATTTGATTATACTTGCCTTTAGTTTTTTAGTTTTTCTTGAAAAATGTTTATTACTAAAATTTTGACATTTTTTCATTACTTAATAGTTAAGACTTATATTGAGCAACCTTGACCTTATAAATTTCATTGTGTGATGTCTAAGCCTTTCCATTTTCACCTTATACATAAATTCATAAAATGCCGTGCTGTGGCTGTAGTAGATTAGGAATAATGGCCTGGTATATCTTTTCGAGACCACCAAAATGAGTATTCCATTCATGTTATGTATAGTGTATATTGACTTTTTATACTTATTAGTAAATCCCCCTGTTAAACCCTTTGTTGCACTCATCTTTAATGCAAGATATCCATAGTACAACCTGTCAAGCCATTCCTTGTGTTGAACCCAATATATGTTTGTTTCTTTAGTCCATCGTCAAGGAGTTGTTGGTTTATTTTGGTTTCACTAGTGAAAGTCACGGGGTTAGGATAGAGGTTATTTGATGATTATTGGGTTTTAAAGCTGGTTGATCTTAAGTGGAGGGATGCTTTTGTGTGTCTGTAATGTTTATTTCATTTGTATCATTGTCTTGCATAAAAAATAAAAATTAAAAGAGAAAAGAAAAAAAAGTGATAAAGTGATAAAAATAAAAAAAAGCATGCAAGAAAGTGTTTATTAGTTTGTTTATAGCTGATCGTAAATATAAATCAGCTTTAGTATTTCCTATAGTATTGTGTTAGTATTCCCTCCTTGACCAGCTGGCGATGTTTTGATATATCTGTTGTTGGTAAGCGGGTAGCATTTATAAACCCGTGACATTTCTATCTCTCCTTTCTATTTAAGTTTATATTTGTACAATGTGGCCATTGTACATCTCAAGTGGGAGGAAGGGAGGTAGAAATGCGTGATTTTGAGTGTATTTGGTTAGATTATGTGCTGATTTTACCCGAATTATTTTTTAAAAATAGCACATCATTTTTTTGTTTATGAAGGTCGAGTTAATGCGTTTTTCTTGCCTAGTTTATGGAGATTATAAGGCATTACACTATATTTTATATGCATTAACTCGTGTATTATTGAAAGACCCCTTGACTCTTGACCTTCGTATTTTTCTTTTGGGATTGAATGCGACTGGTGACGCCTTGATTATGGACTTTAGAAACTATTTGTTTTGTGTCTTTATGTTACACCAATTATAAATGTTTTCCATGTCTTTATCCTACCCTTTTAATGATTTTAACCTTTAGCTTTCTCGAGTTAAGGATTTGAGAAATCACATATGTCTCATTCATGGATTTAGGCAAGCATCTGTGGTTTTGTCGCTTATTTTGGAGCATTGGTATCTGTTAGGATTATTCACCTGTTCAAGCCAATTTGTGTTGTGTCAACCCAATTGCCTTTTAGAACAGTTGCATCTACACCCTAGTGGTGGAGATTAGTATTCTTGCCAAGCTTATGATATAATACTTGCCATGACTGAGCAGTTGAGTGATCACCAAAAATGAAACACAAAGATTAGTGAGAGTATGAGTGTGATTAGTTTTTCCTTTCATAAGGTGCTCGGTTTAGCATTTTCTAGCTTAGGTAATTTTTAAATTCATGTATTCTAGGATAACTTGAGAGATATCTTTTTGAGAATCATTTAAAAAGTCTACTTGAGGGCAAGTAGAAGTTAAGTGGGGGAATATTTGATAACATCAAATGTTTATACTTTTATATATCAAATTCATGTGTTTATTGCCTTGTTTTATATCATTTTTATATGAATCTGGTACTTAATTCATTTAAATTGCAGATTCGGGTAATTCAGGCATTGGAACAGAAAAGATGCGGAAAAACAACAAAATGGACAAAACACAACAAAAACCGCATTCAGGAAGAAACTACGGCGTAGTTGACCCTTACGATTACGCCGTAGATGATTATTGATGGAATGGAAACACGAGTTTATGAAGAACTACGACATAGTTGACCCTTTGGACTACACCGTAGTTGATTAATATGGAAAGGAAATTTACGCTGACGCAGAACTATGGCGTAGTTGGATCGATATAACTACGCGATAGTTATTATTTGTTTATAAAAGAAATGTTGCATTGCAAAAAACTACGGCATAGTTGGAACATATAACTACGCCGTAGTTAGTGACAAGTACATGGACTATATGTGCTAAAATTCTATGAAGTTTCGAGGATTAAACTATTTGCGTCAACAACGATGGAGGGCCATTTTTGCCAAAGTCCCAAACTCTAATTAATTATATATTTTGAAACGAATGAACAGATTTAGGGGATCACTTTATCATTCATTCTTGACTTTTCTGTGGGATCCAACTAGAAGATCGGGAGTATATTTTGAAATGGTTCTTGATTCGGGTATAGGGGGAACCCTTCAGGGTTCACCACGGGATCCAACTAGAAGAACAGGAGCATTATTTTAGCATTATTTTTACATGATTCTTCAACTCTCACAACTTGATTTTAGTTAATTCTTTTTAATGATTTATTTGATCTTCGCCTAATTAGTTGATGTTTGATATTTATTATGCTTAATTATTATCCCTGTCATTTTATTAGCTTACTTGTTTTAAGGCCTGTCCGTTGGGCAAGGAGTTTTAAGTTATTGTTGGAAGAAACATTTATATTTTGATAGTTGTTTGTTATTGTATTTCGTTATTGTATCTGATAGGTAAGTTATTTTGATACTGTTTTGGTTGTTCCAAGTTCCAACTATTGTCTATTATTTACATAACTTCGTTGGACTTCTGTTTAATGTTATCATTTACAACACATAGTAGTTCAATGATGTTTTGCTTGTTTGTAGTTTGGAATAAATAACATCATGTTAATAAAAAAACTTATACTGCTTGTGTTTTATAGCTTAGAATTAAGAAATGGTTGATGAATGTTGACAAATAAATGTAATTAGAAAGAGAGTTTATAAGATAATATTGTGAGACATTAACGTAACAATAAAAACTAATAAAACATAGTATATTGTGAAACATTGACGTAACAACAATAAAAACTAATAAAACATAGCCTCAGGCCCGCCTGATGTGTGGCTAGCTTTAAAAGTTGTTAAAAATATAAAAGAGGTAGTAAAATCCTTGATAGAAATACCGTTATATGATATATGTTGTGCACAGTGACTCGTTGTAGTTGAAATCTACATATATATCTATTCGGCTGTGCTGACTTGCGATACTTTCAAATATATTGTAGTTGTGTTAACGTTCAATACTTTCAAATACTTAAACATTAACAACTATTAGAACTTAATATAATCTATTTGTTAATTATAGGATATATAGTTTTGATCTTCAAAGCAAGGATACGATCACTAACTTGAACACTCAGATAAACATCGATTTGAGCACAAATTAGTGTGGACGCTATGATAATAAAGGACATAAACACTTGATACGTCTTGTCAAAATTAAAAAAACAGTAAAATCATGATGTTTATCACATGTTAAAAAGTTACATATAGCTGATTACGAAATAAAAAAAAGAAAAACATACTTAGAGTCGGTGAAAAATCTTCTTTGTAGCCTCAAGATCCGCCCCATGGGATGGCTAGCTTCAAAAATTCATCAAGATAAAAGTATAAACGTAGTTTTAAAGATATCAATAAACTGAATATAATATTTGCAGAATCATTGAGCATTGTCATCCCTTCATTTCTTTGCCTAACTTATTTGCTAAATCATTGAGCATTGTTATCCATTCATCCAACTTTCATTCATATTTATTGGTCGGTTATCCAACTCCAATTGACTATTAATCCTACGGGTGAGACAATCAAAGTAACAACATTGACCGTTAGCTGAAAATGTACAAACTTCTAAATGTTAATGAACACTGATCCCTTTTATTTTGCAATAGTCACAATTGTTTAGAAATTCTTAAGAATTATGACATATGCACTTTTTTGCTCCCTAAAGTCTGGAAAATATAGATAATTTTACATCCATATGGTAAAAGCTTTATTAATACACTTGGAAGATTTATTTGCTAACCTCGCAATTCCTATTGCAAGACCTATATTTGCTACATGAAGTTCAGGTGCATCATTTTTTCCATCACCAGTAACTGCCACAACTTCACCAAACATTGTTAGCAAGTTCTTAACTAATGTATGCTTATCTAAAGGTGAAGATCGAGCCATCACCAGGTTAAATGTATCTAAGCATATTTATGAAATAAATACACAAACTTTCATGTGGGTAGGTAAACATGTAATAAATTACACTTACCAACTCAGATATTAAGCAATAGAAAACCATGATTACAACAACCAAACACCCCACAGCAGCATCATCCAAACAAATTCCGACGACAGCAATACATTCCTAACAGCAGCATCCAAAACCCCCTGACAGCAACCAAAACACTCCCTGACAGCAGTAACCAAACACCCCCTTATGGCATCCACCTTGTAACACCCCCCAAAAAATCTGGTCGCAGCGGAATGGTAACAATGGGGTGCTACTTCATAGTCCAAACGCACAAGTCACAGAAAACGATCTCAAAAGAGACGTTTAATAAAATGTCACATTCAATTTAATTAAAAATGTCAGAGTTAAATAGGTTCCATTTATAATGTATTAGAAAACATTGTCAAAACGTTTTTCAAATAGTACTCAAGTTATTAAGCCTTCAAAAATATATATCCGCGCGACTCGAATGCTCCCAATGCTCCACTAGCAAAATAGTAACCTGAAAATACATGCTAAAACGTCAACAATAATGTTGGTGAATTCATAGGTTTAAGTAAAAAGCAGTATTGAAATAATTTAAGAAATATTTCAGAAGAAAAGTAGCGTTACAACATTTAAAAGTGTTATTTCCGAAATCCATCCGAAATCCAAGTAGTGATTCAGTAAATCAAGAAGTATTTAAAAGTGGACCACAAGATCGAAGTAATGGTGGACTAAGTACATATTCCGAAGTCCAAAACAAGTAATGTAGACAAGAGAAACACATTCATCAAGTCTAAGTATATATTATTGCACTAAGCTCATGACACCGAAACCTTAACTAGATTTACTTTGTATTATGCACTATGGATCATGACCCCGAAGCCATTAACTATTTGTGCCCATATGTGTAGGATGCTTGCCAACAACCTAAAAGTATTCTCAATGTTAAATGCAGCCATGGTCAAACTTGTGACCTGAAAAATTCTTGGTGGGGATTGTCAGTCCCGTTAGATCTATCCACAACACTCGCGTCACTACCAATAGCAATTTGACGGTTTCATGAATATAGTAGGACTTAATTGGCAATTAGTGGTATTAGGCAATTATAATATTTAGGGCAGTAATTGGATAGCATCAGTTTTAAAAAACTTTGAAAACACTTGTGTCCAAATAGTAAAAACAATGCAATGTAATTCACCCCGTAGAGGTTTGGTTAAATACAATTAAGTGGTTAAAGGGGGCTAATGAAAACTCACAAGTATTAAAAGGTAATTGTTATGTAGTAAAATATTAACAAGTTTGTAATAGAGCATGTATTTCCCTCGCGGGTTTATAAACATTGAAAATATTGAATGCGTGACTATGAACTCAACCTTGTAGTACTGATAGTCCAAATATCACGGATAAAATTCACGCAAAAAGTTAGATGCAAACCTATGTTAATTAAGGTCGTATAGTACCGAGAGTACTTTATTAATAAACACTATATAATCCTATAGTTGTTACATCGTACTATCGTTCGGGCTATCATAATTTAAGAGGTCATGACATGACGTACGAGGAGTTAGGACACTTTAAATCGTAAATCCAACAACTCGTCGATACGCCATCCGAAGAGGCCTCATTATGAAACTCCCTAGTATTATAGCACTTTGATAACCACATATAATTCTATATAGCTCAATCACCATCTAAATGTTTGAGCGAAAACATATTTATAATTGTTAAAACATATTATAAATATCTGTAATAATGTTAAATTGTTAGTTATTCCTGGTAGGGTATTATTAGTTATCCTGGTGTTATAGTTACTCTGGTCTGTGTTTCGATAACTACTGGTAGTGTTGTTACTACTGGTAGTGTTGTTACTACTGGTAGTGTTGTTACTACTGGTAGTGTATTAGTTTATTTTCTAAGTCTGACCTGACTATAATGACCCACTAAATCACATTTTCATGACTCGGGTTCTAAAGAGAATTTATGTGAAACGATATTTTGAACAACTTTCCAGTTCTGTCCGAGACTCGAAACTCTACCGAAGATGGGCGAAAAAATGCACTCGCATCAGTATTGATGCAGTGTATTAATACCAAAAGCTTAGATTTTGCCCCCGCAGTACGATCCCGTTATCACTCGCTTTTGATTTAAAGAACCTCAGCTGGAAGTAAAACATCATTCTAAGCAACTTTAGTGTTTCGCGGAGGCTGAAAGGACTCGAAAGTGCTCAAATCGAGCTTTTAATCTGACCAGCAAGCGCCAGTATACAAGGCTGAAATTAAATGTTTAAATTATATACTATCGGTTTTTCGCCGTAACTTTTTCTTTTATTAGAGTTAGAAGCTCATACCATATTATCGAAACGATTCGTCTAGGATAGCTTATCATATTTTCATAGCCTGAATTGACGATTTTATGAATAACTCGATCCTCGTTTGGTGTGCAGAACTTTCTGCTCATTTATATGCTTTTCATTAAACACGCTCAAAATCATTTTTACATGTTTACAAAGTCCTAATGGTGATTTTTAAGCCACAATAGAACTAACATATGCATAAAACTGGCATAAGATAAAGATCTAAAGGTTCTTAGATGACCTTATGGTGTATGATGATGATGATCAATGTAATCTAAACCCTTGTTTAATCACCCAACCAAGCTTCCAAACCTTTTTGTATAACCTTAGATATGATGTAGTAATGCTTGTAAATGTTTGTAGAAAATTTTGTATGGATTGGGTATGGTTGTTGTTTGTAACCGTGAGCTCAAAGAGGCAAGAAGGAAGAGATTGGATCTTTTTCACTAAGTGTAAATGTTATATATGTTTTATCTTACTAGGAATACATGTATATAAGATGTCTTGGTCAAAAAAGTATGCATAAGCTTAGTCAAAAAACATTGACCATGGTTCGTAAAGGTAGACTTGAAAGATCTTGTCTCTAGTTCAAAGGAGCCATGTTGAGTGGAATTGTGGAGTCTTTGGTCACAATGTTTTTGCATGTGTTAGGACAAGTTTAGGGTCTTAAGGAACATTGTTTGCATGTTGACTATCTCTTGGAGTTACTACATTCAAACGGCCATCTTGGTATACATGGGATGGTTTTTTTTGAGTTAATTTCAAGTATTGGGTATAAAAGTGGGTATTTGTTGAAGCGTAGAAATGTTTTGGTGCTTTCGGGTATATCTAAATGTAATTTATCGCGAAACGTAAACGTTTTACGTAACCGATAAAAATAAAATATAAAAAGTTGATTATTACTTTTGTAAAAATAATATAATGATTACTTGACGAAAACTTTAATTCGTTTGGTGTCTGTTACGTTAATTGTTGATTTTTAGTTTACGCGATTTAAGTATATGATAAGAATTAAAAATGTTTTAAGCGCATACGAAATAAAATAATTAAATGGTGAAATTATGACGAATAAATGATGTCATAAAATGACCCTAAAATACGGAATGTTATAGTCTCCCCCGGTTAGAAGAGCCTTGTCCTCAAGGCTCAGGTTGCGGCACTTGAGGAAAGTACGGGTTCAGAGAAGAGATGCGGGAATTTCTTCCGGATTTGTGTTGATGAAGAGGTGTAGATTTTAAGGTGACTACTCTCAGCATGACATGGTTCTTCCTGAATGCATAGGTAATCAGTCTATGCACCAAATATACATAGGTGATTAGGCTATGTATATTTGAGGGCCAACGATGCAATGCTCATTTTCATCAAAATAGTGTGATGTAGGAAATGTATCAAATAGTTTTATAACGAAATGAAATAGTCGATAAAGTAAACGGGAAGTAGCTCATAGGGTGACAACAAAATGGTTTATAGGTTGACATCGAGATTGTTTGTAAAGCGATAGGTCATAACAAGTATAAAGAATATCCGAACAAACGCAGAAGTAGTCAAAGAAGATGAACGTAAAGAATTATTCAATCAACAAAACGAACGTAAAGAGTCGTGTTCTAAAGGTAGGTGCTCCAAGGTGACACGTATGAGGTGACAAGTTAATTGTCGTACTCCCATCAACTGGAAGCCTTCAAAACGATGGATTACGAAACAACATATGCGATTCAAAATCATAAGAAGAGTGTTCCAACTCGGAGTCGAATGGTAAAGTAACTAGTATTGGTGTTCGAGAGAGTAAATGAGAAATCAGAAAGTACGCGAAAAATCAGAGTGATCAATATTTATATAACAGACCGATATAAGGTAAATAGTAAGACGTCATATGATAGACGTAAGAGAACGAAATCATAGTCTAGTATTAAATACTCATTATCCATGTAATAGTAGTAGGGATGCAAAAGAGAGCATATAAGTTACCTGGGAGCAAGCGCGTGCGGATATCGGATAAAACAAGGAGAGACTCTATATTTTGAAAAACATGGTCATAGTCTAGGTTTTGAAAACGACCTAGTTCTCTATGACTTCAGCTCTGATACCATCTGTAACACCCCCAAAAATCAGGACAACGCAGCGGAATGGTAACATTGGGGTGCTACTTCAGGGCACAAAACACAAGTCACGGAAAACGACCTTAAAATGGACGTTTTAAATAAAGTCATATTCTATTTAATAAAAGATCAGAGTTGCAACAGGTTTCATTTATAATGTATTAGAAAACATTGTCAAAACGTTTGTCGAACTCACCTCATAAGTGAAGCGAAGATTAAGTCGAGTGAATAAATGAAAACGCGTCACGAAAATATCCGAAAGCAACCTAAGTAGATATCGGTCGTATAAGTACTAAGTACTAATAACATATGTAATTCTATATAGCTACATCACCATCTAATTGTGTTTGTGAAATAATGTTTAAATCGCATTTGATAAATAATAATCATGTATTTGAACTCGTATAATCGCGTAACTAGTTTAATCACCTTTGTAAAATAATATTTATAAAGTTTAAAACAAGTATAAATATTATTTAAGTGTTTCCAAAATGTTTCACAAATTTTTTTATTAAAAACGAACCAACACTATTCATCTCAGGAAATAGTGCACAAGTTATAAAATAGTGTGTAACTTTCTCGTTTTAAGCTCGTTTCTTACGTTTCTTATGTCCATGCTTTCGTATTAAGACGACGTATCAAAATATGACATTTTTGTATTTTTAGTCCTCTGATGAACAGTGATTTGTACTGTTCATACCAGTTATAAACTTATTTTTATAGTTTTAGTTATCGTAAAACCCGTAAATGGCGTATCTTATTCGTTATAGCTTCGTTTTTAGCGATTCTTTCGAGTACGTTCTCGTAATTAAAAGCTTTATCATACAAATGATGTTTTCCAAAATAAATAATCCTGATGAACAGTAACTTTTGATAAAATTTATTTTATAAATCCGATATTAACGTAAAAGGTATATTTATCGTATCTTTTTTGTTATTAATCCGTTTTTCGAGTTTCTTACCTTTTTGGAATCGTCATGAGGTGTACTATTTTTATAAAGTGTTAAACCTAATGTCTAAAACATGAAATCCAACAGCCCCTTTGTAATCTTTAGGTGTACTCATCTTTTATAACTTGTTTTATATACTTTTCAACTTAATAAATACCACAAGTTATCCAATACTTAATATATACTATGTCTTACATATAGTAGTGTCCATAGGTCCATATGGTGTCCATGAGTCCAAGATAACAAGTCCTTAACAAGGCTTTAAAATCTTAAACTTTCTTATGTAACTATTAATCACTAGTTTATATATACACTTTTTATACTTTTACAAACATGATACCATACTTATAATCCTATTATATCAAGATATTATCAACTACATAAAATATGAAAAAGTTCATAAAACTATGATCACAAGAAAATCTATTTTAAAAGTATCCTAAATGGTGATGAGCCATATAAACATTATATACATATGAAATCATGAAAGTAAATGATGTAGGGTGGTTCGTCTGAAAGTACGTATATATAATACAACTCAAATGCAAGTCTCAACCAAATGCCCTTGACCAAGGCAAAAGGTCAAAAAGCATTTTCTTCCTTCTCGCCCCAGTCGAACTTAACTCCTTTCTGTGTAAGCTTTGTCATTGACTTAGCGATCTTTGAAAATCCCTCGATGAATCTCCAGTAGTAACCATCAAGGCCTAAGAATTGGCGGATCTCTATAGGAGTCTTCGGAGACGCCCAATCCTTGATTGACTCTATTTTAGCTGGGTCTACATGTATGCCTCGGCTATCAATGACATGACCAAGAAATTGTACCTTCGGAATCCAAAAGTCACACTTTGAAAACTTTGCGTACAGTTTCTCTTCCTTAAGCAATCCCAAGATTGCCTTAAGTATTTCCTTCAGCCTTTTCTCATTCTTTAATAAATAAGTATGTCATCATAAGAAGACAATCACGAATTTATTCCCAATAGGGTTTGCACACTCGTTCATGATGGTCCATGAAAAACCGCAGGTGCTTCGTCCATCCAAAAGAAGGCAATAACTTGGAACTCGTATTGACCGTAACCTAGTTTCTTAATGCCGTCTTCGGAATATCTTCTCTCTTCACTCTAAGCGTTATAATCCTGATCTCAAATCTAGCTTCGAATAGATACTGGATCCTGGAGTTGATCCAAAAGAGATCGTCAATCCTGGTAGTGGATAACGATTCACACCGTCATTTATTTAACATCCCGTAGTCGAATGCACATTCTGAATGAGCCATCTTTCTTCTTAAACGAAATAAGACCGGGGCTCCCCAAGAGAGGAACTAGCCTTATGAAACTTTTGTCGGAAAACTTCTTGCATGTTCGACAGTTCCTCATTTCAGATGGAGCTAATCGGTATGGCGCTCGGGCCACAGGTGCAGCTCCTGGAATTAGATCGATCTGGAATTCTACCGGTCGAACTGGAGGTAGTCCTGGCAAATCCTCAGGAAACACTTCAGGAAAGTCTCGGACATAGTACGTCCTCTGACTAGTTTCCCGAGTTTTCCCTTCAGACTTGTCATCCTCCTTGGTGGCGGATATCTGTGCCAGAAAGACATGACATCCTTTCGCCATGTATTCTTGAACTTTAGAACATGAGATAACCGTCAACCGAGATTCTCTTCCGATGTAACTCTCCGCTCCACGGAAGACTAAGGTTTCGTTCCAAAGGAGAACTCGAACTAACATCTCATCACACAGTACGCCGATTTCCTTCTGCGTGATGTCCTTCTTCCTCACCCAGTCCATACCGATAATGGCGTCGAAACTACCCAGTTCTACGGGCATAAGGTCTATGGTGAAGCAAGGATGATTTTAGGAAGTTAAAGTACAACCCTCCGTAAAATTTTGTGTTAACTCTCTAACTAATTTTCCCGTCGGCTAATTCAACATCATAGTGATTATCTAGTGGAGTTGGGATAATGTCAATCAGGGAGCTAAATGCAGTGGATATGAAACTTCTAAACGCACCAGTATCAAACAATTAAAGATGCATAGCGGTTTGTTTAAGAGAACAACCCGTAGACATGTTTCAGAGTCTGGTTTCCCCACAGCCATTTTCCATTCCACTCTGCATTACCCACAGCATACACCCATCCTTGAGCATTCCCATTTCCCCCATTCTTGTTCTTCAGCTTAGGACAATCTCTCTTGAAATGTCCCGGATTGCCACACTCAAAACAACCATTCCCCTTGGGGTTTGGCCCATTGCCACTTCGATTATTAGTAGCATTGGTGTTGCCAGTGCTCCTGCAATCGCGGGCATAGTGTCCTATTTTGCCGCATTTGTGACACTTCAGAGTGCACGGGCCAGGGTGATGGCGTTGGCACTTGGTGCACTTGGGCGCATTCCCTTCATAGGTTTTCTTCTCAGCAGTTCCCAGATTGTATGCTTTCGCGACATTCTGTTTCTTGAAAGGTTGCTGGTTGTTTCTGGAGATGTCATCTGCCTTCCTCTTGCTATCAGACTGTCTCTCCGCATAGGTGCGTAGCTTTTGATCCATTAATTCGTTGGCCAACTCGATTGTCTCATCCAACGTCTTGGGTCTGGCAGACTTGACATTTCCCATAAATGGTTCTCAGAAGTCCACTGATGTTTTGGTCACCTTTTCATTCTCAGTGGGACACGAACATGGTTGTATACGAGTAAAGCTATGTTCTTGGAAGAAGGCGTTTGTGTAAGCAGGAACATCATTCCCCTTAACCTTCAGATTCCATAGCTCAATTTCCAGCTTCTGAACCTCTCCTAGTGGACAGTATTTATCAGTCATCTTTTTCTTGAGCACAACCCAAGTCATAGTGTAGGCATCAGGACCCAGTGACCTGATCAGGCTGTTCCACCAAGTCAAGGCAGCATCCATCAAAGTACAAGTAGCAAACTTGACTTGATTTTCCCGGCGCACAGAACCCCCTGAAGTTAAAACAGATTCCATATTTCTCTATCTACTAACTGTTAAAACCAACCACCGCCTTCGTCCCCCTTTAAGATTAGTGGATGACACTGAAATCATGAAATCGGCGTAGTAGCAAGTACGAGCAGTTGTAGCATGTTCTTGGGTTATTTTTCCCATGAGAAATGTGACTTCCATCTCCGCCACCGGAATTGTCCAGAAGAGCTTGATCGATCATGGTTTGCACACATTCTGAGTCATTTGTTAGTGTTGTTAGGTTGGCTAGTGTGGAGTTTGTCCTCATTCTGGTTCTAACCATGATTTAGCCTAACCATAAAAGACAAGGAACATTGAAATCGAATCATGAATTAGAATGTAATACAAAATCGGGATAATAAGAAAACAACACAACACAAACAAGATTATATAAAAACAACATAAGTCATCCCTTTCATAATATGAACTTATGAAAATTTATACATGAAATAGTGCGGTACCAACCACATAAAGATCTAAGGATATGTTAAACGGGAGTACCCCTAACACTTAACATGCCTGTACACACCTACCAAAAAAGAAAATGACTAACAGATCTAAGTGTACACTCTGAGCCCATAGCCTCCTGGTATCTGGGAGTAATAGCATCCGCCTGGCAGTCTCTCTCTCCTCAACCTGCTCGCTGGGATAGCAACTCTGTCTGCATGTCGCCCATCTCCCGCCTCATGTCTCTGACAAGACGAAGGGCCTCTGTTAGCTGGGCCTGACGTCCACGGTCAGTCTCTCGCAGCTTTGCCATCGCAGTCTGTTGCATCTGAAAACGGGTCTCAGATACCTGGTGTTGTGTCTGAATGAGAGTACTCTGAAGCTGGAGCTGAGTCTGATGATCTGAAGAGGTGAAGTCTCGTGTTGCAGTAACGTGATCACGTGGTCTAAACTCCTATAGGATTCTCCTGAGCTCAGTCCTTATAGAGTGTTACATGCCACTCAAGCAGCAATAGGCCTCTATACCCCCTCCACAGTCCATAGACGTCCTCCTGAGGGTTCATATCCTATCTCCCATGAGAAGTCATCTCGCTGCTAGTATCTTATTCGACTCCTGTGATAATCCTATACCTACTTCCTGAGCACCACCAAAAGGCATGTAAATCATGTATGTCATGCTCAATGGAAGCTAGCAAGCTCTACAACTCTAGTGTTGACCTCCTCCTCACAAGGTCGTAGGTACTACAGCAGGAACATCCTCTGCTGAATCCTATCCAAGTTATCCCTAATACCATACCCTTACATCCTTGATCCCTGTCGTCTCGCCTCCATAATCAACTGTAACTAAAAAACCCATAATTCTGTCCTTGACCCCCAGTAAGGTCTATGGTCGAGCTCCCTCCCGCCTCGTACCTAGATCCTATACAAACAAGCAAGACCCTCTTGCGAGGTGGCATCTCAGACTCGGAACTTATCCCTACGGTCTACCTGATGTATTGTGTAATTAAAGGTGATGGATGTAACAGTGATCCGCAGCCTAGCTAGACAACTCCCTGCACTGTGGGTGATAAATGAGGTCAGTGGTGAAAGTGGTGGAGTAGGTAAGGCTAGAAGTCTCTCGACATCTGCCGTAGATGGAAGGGATACAGATGCCTGAAGCCGGACTGAAATCCTGGCCCCAGTGGTGGTAATATCAGGTGGTGGTATAATAGGCTCTGTCCCCTCAGGTGAGGAAACAAGCTCAACAATAGGTATAACCAGCGATGGAGTCGGCCGAAAGCTAATGTGCTTCGACCTCCACCTCCTCTCATCATCCTCTTCATCCCTTCTTCATAACCCTCATCGCTCATCATCGGACATCCCCAAGAGAATCGCCGTCATCGCTCCCCTATCATCTTTACCCCCGCCCATAGATAGTCAACCGGACCATCCTGCGTCCTCGTCAATCCTCATTACTCGGAATCCTCTTACGGGATCTGACTCAGCAATATGTAATCCAGTACCGGCAGGGGTGAATCAACCGGTGGTAGTGGCTGTTCCTCAGCCGAAAAGTATGTGATCATCCTCCAGAGGTACGTACTCAGGGTACATAGGCTCTGGCACGAAATCAGGATTATGTGCCTGAATGAACGCAGGCTCGCGCTCGTCCTCGTCCTGAGGAACGGGCTGAATAGGAAATCCATCGTATCCGTATACGATAACTCGAGGTACGCCTCCCTCAGATACTTCCCTCATCGGTACCCCAAAAGACTCTCCCGGGTTCAGAGTCGGTGTAGACAGAAGTGTATGTAACCGCGGAACCTTCTGAATCCGACATGACTGAATCTGAAAATTAAAAGTAGCTTATATAAGTATAATATATAAGACCCTTACCGTAATATACGTAATATGCATCATAAACACGTATATCATATACTGAAAGCACTTAGTTATTTCCTACTAATTAACTCTATAGACTCACACACTAAAACACGTAGTATCCCTACTAATGCACTTCGAGTGTGCGAACCGTTCCCATGATACTGGTATAGTTTTAAGACAAAAACCTTTTAACCTAGATCTCTATAACCTTAGCTCTTGATGCCAAACTGTAACACCCTCAATTCTTGAATGCAGCGAATATTTGAATATCCCGAGAGTTACATTAGAGCCAAAAGCACAAGATATAAGAAAACTACCACTAATGTGACGTTTAAAAGATACATTGTGATAAACACAGTATATTTCGTTATTACATAACACAATCTTTAAATCTTCCTACCGATAAAGTTAAAGACTTCGACATTTAGTAATTGTTCACTTAACAATTATTATACTCGAATCTCTAGCTTTGACCTCCCAAAAGACCTCCAAAGCATGGCATCCATGCCCTACTGACCTAAAACAGGCTTTCAAACGACAACATAAAGTTGGTGAATTCATAGGTTTAATATAACCAAAATAGGACCCTGCAAGAATGTGCCAAGTGTATGATTAAGCCCAACAGATGCAAACATCATCAAAAAAGTAATTATTTTTGCTTACGCTCAATGACAAACCGAAGCTCGACCATTCTGTGTGCAATATAATTGCGATACATTTGCCCTTTACGATGTTCTTAACCCGAAACATCCCAACCCACATGGTATAACGTAGTTGTCCGGACAACCGGCCCAGTGAGAGCGCATACACACTCCAAACGGGATGTCAAATCCCAACATAGATTATTTATAACATTCGCAGCTCGCATAATGTAATTCCCACTACGACTATGCAAAATTGGACAGTTCATGAAATAGGCTCAGTTGGGTTTTCGCTACATAGGAAACACACATCACCATGATATAATGTACACTTGCGTCCAGTTTGTAAAACAAGCATGTTTATCACCCCATAGATATTAAATCATTTATATAATTTAAAAAGTGGGGGTCTTGACTCACCTTAGCAGTAGTTCCTAGTTTGATAAAAATATCAGCAAATCCTGAACAAGTAAAGCTGCATGCTTTGTGTAACAAGTCTTTTATCAAATCCAATGTATCATTTTTAAACGATTTTTTTGTCGTTCTTATATATATCTTGTGCAATGTTAATGATCTGAGAAGTAACACGCCCCGAACCCTTATTCCGCTGCGACCCAATTTATAAAACAAAGCATGTTTCCACCCCAAAGTTATAAAAACATTGAAATCGTAAAAATGTGGGGCTATGAACTCACCTTGAGTGAGCAAATACCAAGTGTATCACAAATAGTGCGTCACGCAAATCGATCAGATGCAACCTATTTAAATTAAGGTCGTATAAGTACTAATCACATTGAGTAATCTCTACCATGCATAAGTCTATTTAGCTAATCACCATCTAATTGTTTGAGTGAAAACATATTTATAATTGTAAAACATTTATAAATATCTGAATAATGTAATTATAGTTATTCCTGGTAGGGTATTAGTTACTCCTGGTAGTGTTGTAGTTACTCCTGGTAGTTATAGTTATTACTACTGGTAGTATATTAGTTACTCCTGGTAGTTATAGTTACTCCTGGTAGTTATAGTTTATTTTCTAAGTCTGACCCGACTATAATGACCCACTAAATCACATTTTCATGACTCGGGTTCTAAAGAGAATTTATGCGAAACGATATTTTGAACAACTTTCCAGTTCTGTCCGAGACCCGAAACTCGACCGAAATGGGCGAAAAAGCACTCGCATCAGATCTGATGCAGTGTATTAATTACCAAAAAGCCAGATTTTGCCCCCGCCTTACGACCCGTTATCACTCGCTTTTAGACTTAAAGAACCTCGCGGGGAAGTAAAACGACCTTCCGAACGACTTTCATGTTTCGGCCGAAGGCCGAAACGGACTCGAAAGTGCCGCAAATACCATCTTAAAATCCTGACAGAAACCACTAACTTAACAAATGCTGGATTTTTATACCTCGAATATATACCTCGTTTTCGCTCTAACTTTTTCGTTATAAATCCGTTTGACAAGTTTCTTACCTTTTCGGAATCGTCGTGAATCATACTACTTTATAAAAATATAAAATAATGTGTTATATATACGAATTTTGGACAGAATCTTTGAGTGACCTTGTTGAATCCATTTTTAACCTTGCTTTTATACCTTACTACTTTTGTAGTTAATCATTTTTACACCAACTTAATATGGTACAATACTTTCTCATCCCTTTTAACATGATATTAGCAATATCTCAACATATATAATAGTGTGCAAAATGATCATTACAAGTAAAAACTCCATTTACATGTTAAAAATCCTACATGGTGATTCAAGCTACAATAGAACTAACATATGCATAAAGTGAACATTGAAAGAACATAAAGGGTTCTAGATGACCTTATGGAGTATGATGATGATGATAATCAAGTGCTAAACCCTTGTTTAGACTTAAAATCAAAGCTTGCACAATGAAAACCCTAGCTTCACTTTTCTTGATTAATACTTGAAAAAGGTAATCCAATGCTTGGAAACACCTTAGAATATCTTAGGATGGATGTGTATAGATGTGTATAGGTTGTATAAAATTTTGTATGGATTTGGTATGGTTGTTGTTTGTAGCCGTGAGCTCAAAGAGGCAAGAAGGAAGAGATTTGATCTTTTTCACTAAGTGTAAATGTTATATATGTTTTATCTTACTAGGAATACATGTATATAAGATGTCTTGGTCAAAAAGTATGCATAAGCTAGTCAAAAACATGCCCATGGTCTTAAGGAAGACTTGAAGACTTGTCTCTAGTCAAAGGAACATGGTATGGGTGTTTTTAATGGAGATAGGATGTACAAAGACTATTTGGAAGATTTTTCCTATATTTCTTTGTATACATTTCCATAATTTCGGCATATATATGATATATATGATATATTTTTGTAACTTTTATGTATTGGGTATAAATGTGGGTATTTGTTGAAGCGTAGAAAAGTTTTGGCGGTTCCGGGTATGCCTAAACGTATATTTATTGCGAAACGTATTTAATTTACGTAACCAATAAAAATAAAATGAACAAGGATCATAATTATTCTCAAAATAATTATTTAATACTTGATTGATGTAAACGCTTAATTGTTTGATGCCCGTTTACATTGAACGCTAATTTTTAGCTTACGCGATTTAGCTTAACATTTACGATTTAAAGCAAACGCGTACAATACAAAAGGTACATTGTGGATTTATCGACGTCGTCAATGACTTGAAAACACAGAGTGTTATACAATTTACAGAAGAGACATGTAATGTAAGGTTATGGTTATGTACAGATGGGTTTCAACCCTTTGGGCAATCAGGAAAGCAGTATTCTTGTTGGCTTGTCATTGTAACTCCGTATAACTTGCCTCCATGGATGTGTATGAAAGATCCGTACATGTTTTTAACCATTATTGTACCCGGTCCAAAGAATCCAAAGCAAACAATAGACGTCTTCTTACAACCTTTAATAAAAGAATTGATGACTCTTTGGAAAGGTGTAACAACTTATGACATTTCAAAGGAGAACAACTTTCCCATGAGAGCTGCACTTTTGTGGACTATTAATGATTTTTTGGCTTATGGAATGTTGTCTGGGTGGAGTACAGCCAGAAAGAAAGCTTGTCCATATTGTATGGAGAACTCAAAAGCTTTTAGCTTATCTAATGGTGGAAAGCTTTCATGGTTTGATTGCCATCGTCAGTTTTTACCGGAGGATCATCCTTTCAAGCGAAATAAGAATGACTTTATAATGAATAGGGCTGAACTATCACAATCTCCATTGACATTGACAGGGGAACAAGTTATTAAACAAATTGATGAGTTTGAATTGAAGGAAGTTACAGAAATAGGAGGGGCATAATTTAATGCTTCTATAAGAAAATCATGTGGGTGGGGGAAGTGTAGCATCTTTTGATCTTCTTATATGATCCTAGGATCATATGGAGCAGAGAATGTTTGCTCAATTGGGTTATAGAAAGAAGAAGTGGGGGATGAGTTAGAATGAAGTATATGTGCTCCTATTTATAGTGTTAGCAACACTTAGAGGCCAAGAAACTTTGATAACCAGGTTAGGACACATGGGGGGTGATGTGGAGAGGCTAGGGGATGAGTAATGAAGGCTAGAATGCAAGGTGGAGGTGGTTCTAGACGTTTTAGGGGTGTTTGGTTTGATTTATACATGGCTGTTTTTGGACAGCCAACATCAGTCTCGGTAAAATGGTTGCCATTTACAAACCGTAATTCCGTTGAAGCTCAAACCACCGAGCATTGTTAGATATTTGAGTCCTCTACAACGTTTAGTTTTACATATTTGAGGGTTACTATAGAAAAATTTAGAGATAATAGCCATTTACTACAGGTGTGCAGAATCTGCGTACCTTTGCCATTTCGGCTGTAACTAATTCATCCGACGTCGAATCGGGTTGATTCCACCGACAAAATGATCACAAGACATAGGGATAAAACCTATTGTTTTCACTTAATATCCAGATCCTATTGATATTTCTCAGATCCTATGTTTTATAGACTAATCCGATTCTGAACTAGGGCCTAGTCTTAGGTTTTAGGGTTAAAACTAGATTGGGTTTAATTCTTGAATATTGTTGTTGAAATGATGAAATAATGATGGGATATGATTGTTAATATTGTAATTTAAGTTATTACAACTTATGTGAGTGTTGGTTTGGGGTTATGATGGATAAAAACCAAGAAACGAGTCATGATTTACTATTTTGCTCGGGTTAGGGTTTTTGACTTTTGAATTAGGGTTTTGAGTGTAAAAATGTGTATGAAAGCTTATGAATAGAATAATTAAGGTTTACACATTGTACATTGAGTGTAGTATCTTGCACAAGAGTGGTGGTGAAGAAACTGGAATGAAAACAGAGGTAAAACGACTATTTTAGAGATCATGCTTAACGAATTGTACATTGTGCTTTTAAGGACTTGTACTTTGACTTGGAGGGAGTTTATATTTCAAATGAGATGTTATATTACTTGTACATATGCTTTAGTAGTTTGTGCATTCACTTTAGATGTTAATCTTTCATGAATTTAGGGTTTAGAGGCATACGGTAACGGTTTAAAGCCCGTTTTGATATAACGTTGCGAATGGTACATTATAGGAATAATGTACTTTGTAATAAGGATATTAAGATATTGACTTGACATTTTATGATATTTGCTTGACATATATGAAGACAGGATTGCCATAGATAGGTTGCGTGAGCTCGTCTACTTTAGTTATGTAAGTTACATGACATACTGAGATATTGACAATGCAAGTAATGTAATAAAGCGAAAAATTTCCCCGTATAATTGTGATCATAGTAAAATAGGTTGATGAAAATTCTTGGGTTGTTATAGTCTCCACCCCTTACAGAAATCTCGTCCCGAGATTTAATTGAAAGTTATAGTGATATAGATGTAGGTACTAGGCATGAATTTGATCTTTATGTTAGGCTAATCAAGGTCACAAGTCCACGTGTGTGATGCATTTATAATTATGTTGCGCACCATAATTATAATTACCTCCTTTCACACGTCTACTTATTTTCAAGACCATGGACCTAAAATTAAATAACACTAGATTCAAGCTAGAGACTCAAAACAAAACAAGCGCTTCTCGAGAGGAAACGTGTGGTCTCTTTCTCTTTCTATTTTCTTAGTAGTATAATATTATATTAGTATAGTTAGTAGTATTAATAAGTGTGGGGTGTGCTTCTATCCTTGTGTTTTGTGGTTATCTGTTTTTGTTTGCAGGATTTCCTATGATCTTGAAGACCTTCGTGCTTGTTTTCAATCCTCCAATCACACGGTCTATGATTATTTTCATGACTATATCCTGAGAATCCTTAATCCTGATAATATATATATATATATATGATTTTATTTCTCCTTTCACATTTGGAATTTTTTTGCATTTGCCTTTTTCGTTCCTAAGTGTGGGTGTAAAACCCGACATTTTTCAACATTAAGGCCAATGTTCAGTTCTAAGTTTGGGGGGGGGGGATTTCTATCGAAATTGATCATGCATGTGCCTGTTTGTGTTCCCACGCAACCCCGTTTTGACCTATATGACCTATATTTTGTTTTATTTTAAGCTTTAAAAAACTCTTAGTTATTGTTAGATATGTGAATAAGTAAGCCCGTAGAACTAGGCAGATTTTTGACTTGATCGAGTTTTGCACTCTAGCTTTCCCCTTAGCTTTCTAGACTAAGCGTTTGCTTAACTTTAAAATTTTGCAAAGAACGAAAAATGATAGAGTTGAATATAAGTTAGATGCTAAGCGTAGAGTAGTTGGATATCTTTAAAGCTCATAGAGGTTAATTAGGGCTTTTTGCTCCCACCATCTTAATAAATGTCATATAATTGTTAAATAAATAAAGTTGCTTGGTTTTTGCGATTCTTAGTTTAAATCCCTTCGTAGAGATTCCTTCTGGTGAAAGTAAGGTACATATCGAGGTTCTGTTAGTGTTGTGGGACACTATCGGGTCTTGTCGGTTACGACACCCGATGTCTCGGAAGCTAAAAGACAACAGGATTTGAAATTTGGCTTTAATAATATATGTGTGATAAACCAAAGCCGAAATAAGACCAATGTTTCTTGTCAGTTAGGACGCCCGATGTTGCAGTCGTTTAAAGGGTGGAGGTAATAATAATAATAATAAGAACTGTGGGCTGATAAAGGTTTACTGTCTCTGGTCGGTTCGCTTCCTATGTGCAGTCTTCAAAAGAAGGCCCATAGTAATAATAATAATCCAAGACTGATAAATGTTTACTGGCTCTATCGGTTAGGACGCCCGATGTGTGTGTCTTCAAAAAGGTCGAGGGAATACCCGAAGTCGAAATAAGACTACTGGCTCTGTCGGTTAAGACCCTCGATGTGTCAGTTTTTTAAAGGACCGAAGGCTAATAATGTTGCAATAACAATAATAATAATAATAAAGCCAAATTTCGACTCCGGGGTTATCTAAATAAAGCCTCCATCTCTGGACTCGTAGTTGGGTTGTTTCAGATGAAATAAAAAGGGTAACCCCTAAATCATGCGATATTAGAACCTTAATGTGGACCTTATTCTCACCATATTGTCTCGTTAGGAAAGGATTTCAAACTAATTGTGGTTTAAACCGGGCACCTTTATGATAATAAGGCCTTAATATATATAAAATAAGTGATCTCGTTCACAATATTAAAACTTAATACGAATCCTTAGAGGAAATTAGGAATAAGGGAGCGAAAAGTAGCTGCGTTTACACAATTAGCATTTATGAGTAGTGTTAGCATCTAATCTTATATTTAACTTTGATTTCTTTTTAAGCTTGGTTTGGGATTGTGAAAATCAAGGATGACGAACTCCCGTTTTTAAAGCATTTTAAATAATTTATTTAATTTTTATCTATTATTGAATAAATTGGTAAAAATGGGGGCGCTTTCGAAACAAATGATTTTTGAACTTTCTTGATGGACCTTTTCTGTTCTTGTTTGATGTGAGGGGTTATGAATTAATGGGGGGATATATTATTTCTTTTCGAGCGTGTTTTAAAAATATTACGTGTTAGGAATTATATTTGAGTTGATAAGACAAAACAAGAATGAAACTAGATGGAAACAAAAAGGACCAAAGTTGTTATTATGGGATTTTACAAGATGTAGGAGATAATGAAGATTTGCATCAAAAAGAAATAAAGAATGAATATAATGATAAGATAAAATAATAAAATTTGATTCTCTCATTGATATCTTTTATTAGTTTCCATGTAAGCCTTGACTCCTTATGCTATAAAAGGAGGTCTAGGCATATTGTTTTAGGGATCCAGAAAAGTGTATCAAGATGTAAACACTAGGAAAAGTGTGTGTGTGTGTGTGTTCTAGGCGTCAAGTTCTCTAAGGAGACGCCTAGGTTTGTTTGTTTTAGCCTCAAGAATCTATGATTCCTGTTATTAGTTAGAGTAACCGTTCTGGAATTGATCATCTAGAATTGGGGCTATGAAGAACGTTTGGTTATTAATGAAGAACACCTTGTTGAATATCTTTGTTCTTATTTCGCTTTGTTTTTATAACTTATGAGCATTGATATTATCCAAGATAAAGGTCTAAACAACCTGAGCTTAAATGATCTAATGATTATTTAGGTTTTCACAATTGGAATCAGAGCCATGTGGCTCTCGATCTAGGATCTACAAGGTTTTAAAGAAATCCTAAAAACCCTAATTTTCAAGAAATCGTATGGTGAAAGTTTTATGGGGTTATGAAGATTCAGTGCTATAAAAGATGCGTATGAAGTCCGTCCTCCTCATCCTGTTTGGGTATTCAATACGATGGTAGATCTTGTTACTAATTATATTTGGGTTACTTTTTTATCCTTGTGCTCAAGACAGATCAAGACCCTAGACAATAGGGTTTTGTATATTTTTCAGATCTGATGTGGTGTAAACAACGCTGGTATGAATTCATTCAAATCTTTAGGGTTTTCTAATAAGGTCATGATTGTATGAAGTTGAGGGTTTTCACTAAGGTAATCTATGGGTGGTCATGATTTGGATAGAGAATGATGTTAATGTTTTTCTTGATCATTTTCGTGCCTTAAATCAGAAGACATGGAAAATTCAAGCAATGAACTAGATCAGCTGGATACACTGGTAAATAGGATAGTTACTAGTACTGTTATATTTGTATACAAAGTTCATGCTGTTAAAAAAGATTAATGCAGCTTGGATATAGTTTCTGTTGTTTGATTAAATTAGTGATGCTAACGCTCAGTTAATGCTGCTAAGGGCTTAAGTACCACACTTAATGCTTGTCAAGGATGTTTAATGCTAGCTAAAGTACTTGGTCTGCCTAGTAAATGGAAGAACAGTATTAAGTCACAGAGTTCATATGCTAAGGTATAAAAGCAGTTACTACTGTTATTATTGTTGGTTAATACTGCTAGCGTTAAAAAGCAGTTACTACTTATGCTCGTGTAAAAGGATTAGTTACTACTGCTTAGGATAAAAAATTTAATACTTGGCTTTCATGATATAAACAGCTCATTGAATTAAAGCAGTTAATACTAGGCTGCGGTTTCAATAAAGAGTAATACTTATAGTCTTCCTATTGTTAATACTGTTTGGTTTAAAGGAAGTTAGTACTGCTAGAAGCAATTACAACTGCTAGCCTTGTCCGATAAAAGAAGTTAGTACTACTAGCTTTGACAGATATCGGATAACACACACATAAGATTTTTTGATTTAAAAATGTTCTTAAATGATTTAATGGCTTCGATTTATTTGTTTAAGTTGGTTACGATGATTATTAATTTTATCATTCTAATTGACGAAGTAAGAAGTGAAGATAATTTGGGTATGTGTTTATCAAATCTAAAGTGAGGTAAACACTTTAGATATAACATTTTCTGTGGGCTTAGAAACGATGTTACGAAGAATTGAC
Source organism: Tanacetum coccineum (assembly GCA_026074375.1). Classification (NCBI taxonomy): domain Eukaryota; kingdom Viridiplantae; phylum Streptophyta; class Magnoliopsida; order Asterales; family Asteraceae; genus Tanacetum; species Tanacetum coccineum. The sequence goes on from BQNB010001209.1 coordinate 59,706, forward strand.
AAATCTAGCAAAGGTGTTGAGATTTATTCTTATGGTTCTCAATGCTTCACACTTTTCTATCACTTTGTTTATTTGTCTCATAGAAGATGAGGATAAATGTCAAGGATGCGTCTCCCTATACATTGGTTTTGGGTATAAAACGTTCGAAGTCATGTGGAATATTACAAGATATAAAGACAACAATTTGGTTGTTCTAACTTCAGCATCAATTGGTAATACTTAGTTTTCTTCATCAGTAATCATTACATAGAGCTTACGGAATTGAATATTCAAGAAATGGTTAACATATGGATTTCAGGGGAAACTTAATGTTAAAATGTTTAACCATTTATATGCTACATTGAGGTGAAGGTTTTTACTACTACTAGTCTTGGTGTTTTACAACTGCTAGTTTAAGTTTTCTACTATACTCAAGTTCATTTTTCTTATGGTGCGTAATGGAGGGCAATTTAGGTCATTGGAATACTTGGATTAGAAGTGTAATATTGGTTCGTAGCTGTGAAGATCAAAGTTGCATGCTTTAGTCTCCTATTTGATATTGACAAAAATGGGAAGAAGATTGCAACTTGTAGATCCTTAGGTTTTGGCTTTACGGTATGTTATTCAATTCAATATAAACTTCAGTGAAATTTCCTTGGCTTATTTGGGATATTTCATTATCAACTAGGGGAAGATTGTTGAGAATTAGTATTTGATTTGATAAGGACAAAACAGAATGAAACAGATGTGAAACAAGAAGGACCCGAAAGTTGTTTATAATTGGGATTTTTCAGATGAATGAGATAATGAAGATATTTGGATCAAAAAGAGAGATAAAGATGAATATTAAAGCGAAGATAAAGAAGAATACTTAAAATGAGTCTCTTATCGTTAATATCTTTTATTAGTTTCCATGTAAGCCTTGACTCCTTATGCTATAAAAGGAGGTCTAGGCATATTGTTTTAGGCATCCAGAAAACTGTGTCAAGATGTAAACACCAGGAAACGTGTGTGTGTGTTCTAGGCGTCAAGTTCTCTAAGGAGACGCCTAGGTTTGTTTGGTTTTAGCCTCAAGAATTATGATTCCTTGTTATTATTTAGAGTAATCAATCTGAATGATCATCTAGAATTGAGCTAAATGAAAGAACTATTGGTTAATGAATGAGAAAACCACCATTGGTTGAATATCTTTGTTCTTATTCCGCTTTGTTTTTATAACTTATGAACATTGATATTATCCAAGATAAAGGTCTAAACAACCTGAGCTTAAACGATCTAATGATTATTTAGGTTTTCCAACATACGTGAGGGAACAGCATATCCTAAGTATGGGGAATTGATATTGTGATGGGAAAATAGATTTTTAGATTAATTATGGTATGGAGGTATTTAGAGTTCTTGTTTGGATTATATAAGATAATGAAGATGCTTGCTAAAAACACACATCATTTATATCCCAGAAAACACTAATAAATGGACTAAAAACATGAAATATGATAAATATTATTGCAAATATGTTTGGTTTGTGTTTTTATGTCTTACAGGTACAACGGATTGAAAACGAAGAAAAAACAAAAACTTTCGGTTAAGATTTGAAGACATTTACATGTTTTTCGAGATCAAGACGAAGTCGTTAATATTTATCGAGCATGCCATTGGAAAGAGCATGAAAATTCGAGTCCGACGGTGCTTTCATCTTTTATTGGGCCGGCCCGACGAGCCAATAACTATGAGTCCTACAACCCATACTATATAAGCTCAGGACTAATACGTTAACAATCTACCCAACTTATTAGATGTCAAATAGCAACCCAATGCATACAGGGCCCAATAAATAATAAAGAAATTTGTGACTCAGCCCACATTGTAAGTGAAATCTTGGCCAAAACTAACCAAAGCCCAAATTAGAAAAGAAAGGAAAGGCCCAGGTGGTACTACTTGGATTAAAAGAAACGCAGGAGCACAGGAGTGATATTAATATTCCTTTTACATCATATATCTTATTTTTTATTTTTTCTTTTACTATTACTGTTCGTTTTTTGTTTCGTAGATATAGATTAGGATAGGTAGAGTAGCTTTCGTCTTTCATTTTTCTATCTCTCTTTTTCTTACACAGGCTATCAACTAGTGTAAGTAATAGTTTTTGGATTTTTAATTGTAATGAACGGTTTGATATACCGAAGTATGATTTCGGATTTCGTTGGATTTGATTTGTTTCGAGTATGTACCTTAGTTTGATTTGTTCTTCGGGGTATCGATTTGGTTCGATTTAGGGATTCAGTTTGTAGCTAGTTTGGTTTGGTTTGGATTTTGTTTGATGAGGTTAAGGTGTAAAAGGATAGAGTTGGTTCGATTTGTTAATCGGATTGTTAGCTTATTTTCATTTGGAGATTATGGCGTTATGGATTGGGATTTGGATTAGTTTGGTTTTATTTTACACTATGGAGTATGTGTTCATATCTATTGTCTCTGGGTCACGCCGAGCTAATTTTGGGTTTCATCTTTTCTTTATCTTCTTTCATTTCCTTTATCTATGTTGTATATTATTGCCGAGTTTAGAATAGTTGAGATTAGGTGTTTCTTATTGTTGATTCTAGTGTAGTTATGATCACTAGCGAGTAGTTTCTCATATGCTTGTTAAGTAAGTTGGTGAATAGTGAATTAAGTGTGTAATTTAATAAGTGTCTAGTGATTACTAATTTGTAAAAGTTATTTAGTTTAGTGTTTTATTTAGTCGAACGGGAAAAAGCCGTAAGATTAAGTAGGCATTAAACTAGTATGTAATATCTCGATAAAAAGTTGTTTTCAATACTAAGCCAACGTTTTGAGGAAACGATTATTTAGATGGATATTAATTCGTCATTAAGATCTAAAACTTCACATTTAAGAATCTATTCACTTTTACTTGACAAGCATATTTTTCTTTATATATTTTTCATATTATTAGCTTGGTTGTTAATTAGTATAATATAGTTTATCGCTATCTTTAGTTTTATTTTTAAAAAATCAAAAATTAAAAGACATTCAAGCATTAAATTTGAAACATTAACGTAAATCTCAATTCAATTCTCGTTGGGATACGACTCCGGAAGATTTAATTATTACTTTTCCTAAAGTGATTCTTATTTCTAACGGGTTACTTAATATTATATACATACGGCTAGTACGTATTTATACGATATCAAAATGGCGCCGTTGCCGGGGAGGATTGTACGATTTTCACATTTTGTTTCGATGTTGATGCCTTGAAGATCCTTTCTTTTTTGAAAGTTTAATTTCGTACTTATAAAAAAATAAAAATAATTTTTTTTCTATTTCTATTTTATTTCCTTTTATATAAAAATTTTAAAAAATACCAAAAATATTTTTATTTTATTTTATTATCTTTACAAAACTTTCTCTCGTTATCCTCACTAGTCGGTTTAATTCTTATCTTTGTCTCTTCTCTTATTGTTTTAATTCTTCACGATGTTCTTTTCCCCCTTCAACCTACACCCTCGGGGGTAATTGACCTTCTCTTGGGGAGAGACCTGACAGCTACACCCTTCTTTCTCAATTTAATGATTCTTCGCCTGAGTATGAGACTTTTAGTTTTGATATTGAAGAGAAGAGTAGTGGCAGTACCACTACTCATTCTGATTATTCTCTTCCGGATTATGAAGCTTTCTATTTTAAAGACGATCATAATTAAAAAAAAAAAGAGAAGATAATGGCAGTGACCACTTCTCATTCTGGTCTTCTCTTCTTGAATATGAATCACTTCATTTTTGAATCTTCGATTGATCTGCTTCCTCTGCCGATAAAGGTGATTATCCATCTTGAGGATTTCGCAGTATGACTCGCTCACTTCATCATTCCCACCGAGTATGATCATTTTTACTGTTGATCTTGAGAAATTAGTAGTCGGGACCCCTCGTGATCAACTCCAGTTACTTGGTGAGTCTACCCTACTAGTCACACGCCAACTTCTCGATTCTAGGAAATTTCCTTAAAGGAAGTGGAAAGATTTGATCCTTTTTCTCCCTAACACAGTCGGGTGAGAAGACGAGGGTGATGAAGACCTCTTCTTTTATTTCTCATCATATGCCATCACCCCGTCCTGCTGCATACTCACCTAAAGAGGTGATGTATTGCTATTACCATCCTCACCTTATATCGGGTGATGGATTTGACCATAGACCTAAAATGAAATAACACTAGAGTCAGCTAGAGACCTCGAACAAAAAACAAGCGAGCTTCTCGGAGGCAACCCGTGTTCTTCTTTCTCATTCATCTTTCTTAGAGTAATAATATAATTAGTTTAGTAGTAGTATTTAGTAATGAATAAGTGTGGGGGAGTGCTTCTCTCCATGTTGTGTTTCGTGGTTTTCTGTTTTTGCTTGCAGGATTCCCTATGATCTTGAAGACCTTCGTGCTTGTTTTCAATCCTCCAATCACGCGGTCTCCGATCATCTTCATGTTTATATCCTGGGAATCCTTAATCCTGATCATATGTATATCTGATTTTATTTTCCCTTTCACACTTGGAATTTTTTTGCATTTCTCCTTTTTCTTCCTAAGTATGCGGGGTAAAAACCCGACATTTTGAACATGGAGGCCATGTCCCTTCTAAGTGTGGGGGGGGGGGATTTCTATCGAAATGTGATCTTACCTGTGCCTATCTGTATTCCCTCGCAACCCCGTTTTGACCAAAAATTTAAAATTTTATTGTTCTATTCGTAAAAAAAAACTGAAAAAAATAAATAAATTAAATGATGAAAATATAAAAATATATAAATAAGTAGGCCCGTAGAATTAGGTAGCTTTTGACTTGACCGAGTTTTAAACTCTAGCTTTCCCCTTAGCTTTCGAGACTAAGCGTTTGCTTAACTTAAAATTTTGCAAAGAACAAAAAATATAAGATAAATATAAGTTAGAAATGCTAAGTCGTAGAGTACTTGGATCTCTTTAGAGCCCCCCTCATAGAGGTTAATTGGTGGCTTTTTGCTCCCACCATCAAAATAAACATTATATAATTGTTGAATAAATAAAGTTGCTTTATTTTTTTCATTGCTTATTTAGATCACTTCGTAGAGACCTTTCTGGTGAAAGGTAAAAGTACATGATTGAGGTTTTGTCAATGTTGGTGGGGAAATAGACTTCTGACATGGCGGCTCGCATACCGATGTGGGAGTTGTTAAAAGACCACAGGACTTGAAATTTGGCTATAATAATAGTTATGTAATAAACCGAAGCCGAAATAAGACCACTACCTCTTGCCGGCTCACAACCGATGTGGTAGTCGTTTAAAGGGTGGAGGTAATAATAATAATAAATTGTGGGCTAATAAAAGTTTTAACTGTCCACTTGCCGCTCACAACGCGATGTGGCAAGTCTACTAAAATAAGGCACATAGTTAAATAATCCGAGACTGATAAAAGTTTGGCTGTCAAACTTGCTGACTCCACAACCAATGTTGCAGCCTTCTAAAAGGTTGAGGATCACCGAGGTCGAAATAAGATTCCTGGACCATGGTCGGCTCGTATACCAATGTGGCAGTTGTTTAAAGGACCGAGGTTTAATAATGTTGCAATAATAATAATAATAAAGCCAAATTTCGACTCTGGGTTATCTAAATAAAGCCTCCGTCTCTGGACGTCATCGTAGGTTAAGTTGTTTCGGAAGAATAAAAAGGATAACCCTAAATCCATTATGAAACTAGAACCTTAATGTGGACTTTTCTCACCATATCGTCTCTTTAGGAAATGATTTCAAACTAATTATGGTCTAAACCGGGTTTACTTTATATGAATAAAGACTTAAATAATTTATCACCAATAATAAAAAAATGATAATAAAACACATAGAGGATTTAGGAATAATGGGAGTGAAAAGTTAAAGTTTTTACTTACATAATTAGCATTTATGAGTAGTGTTATCATCTAATTTTATATTTGACTGTGATTTCGTTTTAAGCTTAGTTTGGGGATTGTGAAAAGTCAAGGATGACGAACTCAAGGAACTACGTTTCTTAATGTTTTTTAAATAATTTTATTTATTTTAATTTTAATTTTTATCAATTATTGAATAAAGTGGTTAAAACGAGGGCGCTTTTGAAATAAATAATTTTTGAACCTTTTAATAGACCTTTTATGTTCTTGTTTGATGTGAGAGGTCATAAGTTGACGGGGGATTAAATTATTTATTTCCGGGCGTGTTTTATAAACATTGCGTGTGAGACCAGCAATGGCTTAGTGTGGGGGAATTTGATGTGTGCTTAAACACACATCATTTATAACCCAGAAAACACTATTAATTGACTCAACATCCTAAATATATATAAATAACTGGCAAATATTTTGTTTGTGTTTTATGTCCTAGCAGTGTACAAGTGAGATGAAAAAAAAGCCAAAAACGGGACTTATCGTCAATACTCAATACGTTTAACGCGTATTTCGAGATCAAGACCGAAGGTGTGCTCGTTAATATTTTTCGAGCAAACCATTGGAAAGAGCACGAAATTACAAGTCCAACGGTGCATTCATGTCTTATTGGGCCAGCCCGACACCATTTATATGGTCAGACCGACCCATATTTATATAAAGTTAAACAACCCAACATGTAGCTTATCAAAACAGGCCCAACTCCTTGCTACTCGGCCCAATTCAGAAAACAAGCCGGCCCATCAATCGAATGAAAAAAAGCCCAAGCGAGGAGGCCTACACTCCTGCTTATAATGGACGCAATATTCAGAGGGAGAGATCTTGTTTTCATTCATATCATTTTTGCACTTTCTGATATTTTTTTTCGTCTTTTAAAATATTTAGAGTAGATAGGTTGAAAGGAGATCACGTGGGACAAAAGATATCTTATCTCATTTTTTGTTATCCCATTTTTTTCTTTTCTTTTTCGTTTATTGTTTTCTTTGGTAGGAATCAGTAGGTAGTTTTGGTACGAGTTTGTAATTTTCAGTTTTTAGCTTATTAGTGGATCGTAGTATGGTGATATGGTTATTACTGATTAGAAGCTTATATGCTTAAGGTATTAGCTTATTGGTTCGGATTCTGGTTTGGGTTTCTTTGAAAGTATATTTAATGGGTTAGCTTATTTTATGATTTCGAGTGTTGCTTTTGGATGGGGTTTTAAAGCTTATGGGTGGTCTCGTCTCACAATTTTTACACTTTTCGTCTCATTTGGTATCTCTAATCCTTTTATCTCTTTAGTTTTAGAATGTTAATCGTTTATTGCCATGTTTAGATTTATAATGCTTATTATTGTTGTTAGTTTAGTTTTTAGTATGAGCGAGTAGTTTTATAGTACTTGTTAAGTGAATTGTGATTTGCCAGTTAAGTGTGAAATTAAAATTGGATTTTTGATTAATAATTGTTATGATTATTTAGATTTTTACTTGAATATTTTCGAAAGGCAAAAGCAGAGAAATATTCAAAATCAATCTAGTAATTATTACCTTTATAAGATATCATTTTCAAAATAAACCAACGTTGTGAGAAAATAATATTTTTACGGGTACTAATTCATCATTAAAACCAATTTTTTTATACTTAACGAACATTTCACTTCACTTGACAAGCATATTCGTCTTATATATCTTTTTAGATCATTTTCGTTAGTTTAATATTTAGTTTATATTAGCTCATTTTTATATTATTAGTATAATTAAAAACAAAATCAAAAGAAAATCAAGGCATCCAATAGAAACAAAACGTAATTCTCATTCAATTCACTCGTTGGATACGACTCCGGAATTTAATTATAACCTTTTTTCGAAAGTGATTATTATTTCTAACGAATAGTTTGATATTATATACATACGACTAGCACGTAGTTATACGAATATCAAAATTAATACCTACGGTCTCACTAGCCAAGCTTCCTAACTTAACTTTCCTCAAGATGCTCACTTAAAAATGATGCTTAAAACGTCAACAAATATGTTGGTGAGAGTCATAGGTTTTAGACACACAATTATACTCGTTTTTACTGTTTTAACAAAACAAGGTAGGACAATAATGAACTATCATGACCCTATGCTAGCATGCAACAAAATCAAATCAACACATTCACACACTGGGTAGGCGTACCCATCCGATCACATGGTACCAATTACCACACTGATAGGCTACTTCATCCGATCACAATTGATGCCATAAGTATCATTGATTAGGCGTACTCATCCGATCCTAGTCAATATCATAAATCACACTAAGTATGCGTACTCATCCGATCCCAATCAATACCAACATGTAACACATAGTCATGTAATGTCTATACGCAATTAAAACACATAATCATAGCAATGAAACATTTCAAAACATTTGCATCATTTCCATCCCAATATAAAAACAGAAAAATATGACTATGAAACTCACCTGATGCACATCTACTTCATAAATTCCACGCAATCAACTAAACACAATTAAAACACGTGTTACACGCGATTAGGTTAAACGCCCAAATCGATGTAACAATCAATTGATGGACTCCTATGACCATATTATGCTTATAAACTCCTTTACTAAACTTTCCCTACCTTACTTATCCTAATGCTCTTATCCCTTTATTCGAGTTTTCTAGCTTTTCGGCAGAATTTTGTAGTCACTTCATGGCCACAAATAAAATACTAAATCATCAAATTAACTTTCTCTACTTCATTTCCTACCTTCCCAATGGGTTACGAACTACTGTGATTTTTTAGAAAACATAATATTGAGTCTAACTATTTTATAAAAATTCAACATCACAAAGTGTCCAGAATTTGACCTGATTCAACTATCAAAACGTTTAGCTTGATCAGACCCATTTAAACATTTAGAAAAATTCTAAAAAAATTCTATAAAATCATAAACATCATGAACTTGCTACTGTAGCATTCCTACCAATTAAAAAGATGCTTTGATATGGTTTTTGACCTCACAAACACAACCCAGAATCTGCCATAAAAACTCAGATTTGACCATGAATCTTGTAAAATTATTTTGACTGACCTCCACTCAATTTTAATTCATGAAACCAACGGGGTTAGAAAGTAGACTCTCTCTAGATAATTTTAGGCTTAAGAAAATTAATAAAAGCTATCCGTATGTCCGAGTTATGAGTTTTACAAGATGACCTAAAAATCTGTCCAATTCTGATTCCGAATTTAACAACAACTAAACCAAACCAAACGCATCCAAACACTATTAATTACATCCTAATTGATTATTAATGACCATCTTAACATGTTTACTGAATTTTAATGAAACCCTAATTCTACCAATTAATGTTACTAATATAAGAAGAATTAAACAAGAATGGGATTGAAGATCATACCTAAAACCTTTAACCGATTACACTTAAATCAACACACTTGATTCTTGATCAAAAAATATATTTTTTCTTCTCTTCTTGGGGGATTCAGCCGATCAAAAGGAACAAAGGGGAGAGGACCAAATTTTGTATTTAGAAGCTATAACCAAATTCCTTAATCCTTATCTAAATACTAAATTTGATTATAGCTTAAACTCTTTTTTCCTTTTTCTCGTCTACAAACCGGACCCTCTATATATATATATAAATTATACAATATAAATATAAATATATAATTATAATAAATATCTATATATGCTTAGGTTATTGGAAAGTTACGAAATGGTAATAAAGTGTAAGAAAGATTTTTAGCCATTAAATTGAGGTATTAATGAGATTAAATTTGAGGTATTAATTACATATTGACACATAACACTTGTAACGAACCATATTAGCGATGTTGACACACTATTAACACTCTATTATGACACACATCGAATTTTTTAAGCTAACAATGTTGAACACAGGCCTTGCACATAATTTTTTGTAACTGAAACACATTGACATATTTCGACAGATATTAATGGCACATAGATTGAATTCTCATACACTTTTTATATCCTTTTAACCAAAAATCACTTCTATTTAAACCAACTCTCTCTTCTCTCTCTATATATATATATATATATTATATATATATATATATATAAATATATACTATATATTAATATATATATATAAATATTATTAAATGTATATTTTACACCTTATTTTATATTTTTTTATAAAAACCCTTTATTTATTTAGTAAACCTTATTAAATAAAAACTAGTTATAAACTTATACTATTTTATAAAATTTCCGTTTAAAAATAACTTTCCTAATATGAGAAGACTAATGCTTAACTAATTTATATACTAGACTTAATTTATTCCTAGGAATACACTATATTCTCTTTACGATCATACTACAATTATTCATCGAATAACACGATAACGCATACAAATCATGCTATCATTTCCATAGTCACAAAATGTGAAACGAAATAAAATAGCAACTAAGAACTACAACTCAATTCATAATTGAGATGAAACACACAACACGAATTGATATCAAATACGCATTTAAGATCAAATTAGCTCACAATTATAACACAAATAAATACTTTAGTCAACTCTAAAGGTTGACTTACCTGCTCAAGTCACGGTTGTTGTTGGGATTAGAAGCTTCTTGATACTGTTTGAAGTACGCTAGCCAGATTAATGCAGCTAGGCATAAACTTACTTACTAGCTGTCGAAAGTTATGCCTGTTAACATAACTTACTACTGCTGGTGAACTTTAATTGCGTTGAGGGTATTTCCATAAATACTTTGATTAAGGGTTTCAAGTCGACTCAATTAATCGATTTCATTCATCGTATACTCTCTAATCATAAACCCTAACTCAATTTCATCATTCATCATCAAAACCCAACACAATGATGACCCTACAGTTTGCTGATACTCACAATTTAGTCGCGTTTTTGGCTAAACCCGCTGAAAATTAAAGGGTTTTGAAGCAATAGTTGATTTTCTAATGCATACACCTAACAGTATGGCACTAGCAGTTAATCCAACGATCTATACTTCATGATTGAACAATTCTTGGCTACTATCAAAGTAAAAATTGTCAATGAGAAGTACAGCTTACCAAGCCCTAGAGTAATGGGGAATAAGGTACTTGTTACTGAAGTATCTGTTAGACGTGACCTTCAACTGAATAATGAGGAAGGTACGGATTGCTTGCCAAATTCTACCTTTTTTGAAGAACTTACAAGGATGGGGTATGAAAAACTTTCACAAAAGCTTACATTCTATAAGGCATTCTTTTCTCCTCAATGGAAATTCCTATCATACCATTTTGCAATGCCTAAGTGCTAAGACTACTGCATGGAATTTAAATTAGTAAGCACTATGGCTTCTGAAATTATCTTGCTAGCAATAAACAAAAGTTCAACTTTTCAAAGTACATATTTGAAAGTATGGTGAAGAACTTGGATAATGCTGGTAAATTCTTGATGTATCCAAGGTTTGTACAAGTCTTTTTGGATAAACAACTAGTGGGGTGTTCAAGTCATAGAGGATTATGTTACTACCCTCTCACACTAAAAGATCTTTGGAAATATGAAAAGGACTAGGAAAAATGTTTTTCTGGAATGGGAAACACCTTTGTTTTCAACAATTATGGTGCAAAATCAAGCTGATATGGGTGAAGGTTCAGCAATACCCACTGATCCCCATCACACACCCACCATTATTCAACCATCAACATCTCAACCTCAAAGGAAACAAAGACCTAGGAAGCCAAAGAGAAAGGACACTGAGATACCTCAGTCTAGTGGTCCTACAGACAATGTAGCAGATGAGGCTGTCAATGAGGAGATTGGATGGAAATTTTGGAAATGGTGCCACTTGAATACTGCCTACAAGCTTAGATGCAGAGCAGGACAATGGTAATATAGATAAGACCCAATCCAAGGCAACACCTAATGAACGAAGTTCCTTAGGAACTAGTTTAGGTGGTGGTCCCAAATGCTAAGAAACCATGGGGGATACAATTGCTCAGACAAACTAGGTCTGAGAAATGTATCTAAACTTTCTAATGATCCACTTGCTCGCAAGAGTAACATAACACGAAGTGGTGAGAAGATTGAAACTTTAGGAATTGATGGAATTATCTACCAACTTGAAAAATAGAGTTATTGACCTAGAGAACATAAAGACTACTCAAGATCAGGAGATTACAAGTTTGAAACTGAGAGTTAAGAAGTTAGAGAAGAAAGGAGGGTCCAAGAACACACAAAGCTTAAAAGATTTATACAAGGTTGGTAGATCTACAAGAATAGTTCATCGATGAAGCTAGTTTGGTGATCAGAGGATGCATCCAAATAAGGGAGGAAAATTGATGACATTGATAAAGATGCAAAGATTACATTGGTTGATGAAACTCATGGGAGATATGGTGTTGATATAATGTTTGATGTAAGTGATCTTGCTGGTGAAGAAGTATTTGTTGCCAGAACAAAGGTTCCTGATAGTAAGAAAGAAGATGCTGCACAGTTACTACTGCTGCATAATAGTTAGTACTCGCAATAACAATCTAGTTATGTGCTTCTTTCAATAAATGAGTTGAAATTACTTTGGCTAAGCCACTGGCAGAGTGAAGAGTGGTAAACCTACAACAGCTACTAGTCACAAGATCCAGGGCTAAGGTCAGATTCAATGTGAATACAACACAGAGGAGATGGACATCAATGTTTGAGCACCTCAAAATAAGTAAACTGCTGGACGGGTTCTCTTTGAATATATCTTTTCCCTCATTATTTTATAAACCGTTATATATATACACACACAAGATGATACAATATGTGGCTCTAAGAGCTTTCAGATTTTATCAATGTTTGAGCACCTCAATAAGTAAACTGCTGGACGGGTTCACTTTGAATATATCTTCTCCCTCATTATTTTATAAACCGACGTATATATATGTACAAGATGATACAATATGTGGCTCTCAAAACTTTCAGATTTTAGCTATATGTATATTTCATTATTTATGTTTGTAATAAACGATGGATTAACCCATTGGAGAATATTGATTGATTATAGTGTCATCCTGATATAGAATGTTTGTGATTCTATTTGTAAATGGATCCAAATGAGATGGACTTTTATCGAAATATTATTATTTTTAGAGGAAGTAATCCATATCCATAAGTATAAACACCACTTACCTTATAAAATACGATGGGTATATAATTTCAATTAGCCATTGATTTTTCGTTGTGCAGGTGTTATTTTATGTATCAAGTTTTACTATTTATATTTTGTCGACTTAACCTAAAAACAACACTTTAACGGGCAGTGTACCCGGTCAAGATGTAGCTTCGTTGGTAAGTAGGGTGTCGATCACTAAGAGCGAGAGCGTTAATATCTAATTTATCAGTATTTTAGTTATCTAATTTATGCAAATCCTAAGCTAATGATAAGGGGGTTCAGCCTGAGAGACTGACACGAGTTTGAGTGTCTAAGCTAAGGTTTTGATGACAAGTAAAACAATAAACACACACAAGAAGATTAACAAACGATAGAGAAGCGGTCAAATACTAATATAAGGAAAACATATCAACCATGAATAATCCGATAAAATACATGTTTGTTTATTAGTGCAATGATAATCTTATCTTGAAGTGGCATATTATTCTTAAAACTTAGGCGGTACTTCATCCTAAGACCTATAAACGAACAATCCTGTCACAACTAACGTGCCCGCATAAAGCATCCTTCTTGTTGATTATAATCTACATTAGGTAATTAATAATGGGATCTTATTAAACCCTAGCCCATTGGGACTTTACCCACTTACATGCAAATATGGAGAGCCATCCCGGACTCTTAGCCTACGCCCACACACCACCGAAGTTGCAGCGCATTAAATATGTAGGACTAGACCCAGTTGAATGATAGGTCACATACAAGCACGTAAACAAGTATAAAATGGTAAACATAATCAAACAATCAACGATAAATTAAGACAATCGAGATAAACAAACCAAACATTAAATCTTTATAAACATGGCTGATACCTAAAGGTATCAGCCCATAGTCATTGTAAAAATACACACGGTTTGATATATGAACGATTAAAATAAAGAAACCTCAATCGAACGCGTATTCGGTTGTGCGAAGATTACAAGAGTTTTCCTATGATATTGAGGCTCATTTCTGACCTTCTTGGCTCTTCTATACGTCTGAGAGTCGACTTGGTGGTTTAGGGATTTTCTTGCACACCTAAAACTGAGTTTAGGTTCTTGTATTTATAGTGTCTGAAATACGCCTGGATACGCCGTATTGGGATAAGTGGTTCGGATTTTTGAAATGAACAAAGGAAATAACAATACCTATTTTAACGAATATATTGAGGCTGATCGAAAAGAAAAATGATTTGAACAGGAGTCGCAATCTCAATTTATTCATGATCGAGACGTTATTCGTGATTTATAACAACAACTTGATAAATTAGAGTTGTCTGTTGTTGAGTTAAAAAGATAAACTGTGGAACTTCAAAAGACACAATCAATTTTGAAACGCAAAATGAGTGAAAACGAAGATAAATATCATGAAAATATTCTAGATCTTGAAGCAAGAGCTAAAAATAATTAAATTGGTTACTCTTACAAGGCATGTTTAGTTTGGACCAAAACCAATGTCTTTTAGATTCAAAAGTCAAAAACATTGTTTGGGGTAACAAAACTCTATACTCTAAGAAAGCAATTTCTCAGAATTAAAATTATATGAGGATGCTTTTACTTGATGATTGAAAATTAATTGAATGTTAAAGATACAAAGGACATACTTGTGGATGCAACAAGGTCAAACATAAATGAAAAAGAAATCACAAGATCCAATTGCTATTGCGAAAAAACAAAATGTTTAGACAATTGATTACAAAAAGTTAAATGCTCTTTATGAAGATTTTGTTCCACAAAAGGAATTTTCTACTGAACAAAAATATTTCTCATCTTCTTTTATATCTTTTGAAAATTCTTCAAATGCAAGTTTACCGTCTTCATCTTCTGAGACAAAACCAACTGTAGCACCAATGCCAAGTGGAAATACAATAAAAATAGATTTAAATAAAATGGAAAATGAATTTCAAAAGTTGTTTGCTTTATTACAAACAAATTCTTCTAAACGAGAAAGTATTTTTATACTTTCCAGAGCAATTACGATATTAAACCAAACTTTTGTCAAACAAGAAGTAAAAACTCAAATTTCATAAGTTGCATTTTAGTTTTGAAATATTTCAGAAATGATTTTTAAAATATATAAAAGAAATGAAAGATGTTTTTGACTTAACAGAAAATGATCTTAATGAAACATGGACACAAATGAAGCTTTCGAAAGATCAACTCTTGGAAGCTAAACTCAAGCACGAAATCAAATGTTGTGTGTTGTTGAGTCATGAGTGTGTCAACAATGCTGTGCAAGATGAAATTGAGCAAATTCTGAAGGAATCCATTAAAATCGAAGAGGGAATGCAAAAATGAATAAACATTCTTGAAAATGATGTTCAAAGATGTCAAAAACAAAGTCTTGCTTTTGAATTACAATAACAGCATGAAAAGTAAAGACAAAAATGAAAATCTTCTTTGAAAAACGTTTGCGAAATCTCTTAGATATCAAAGATGGAAAAGCTTGAGAGTGAGAACGTGTCTTTGGAATTTCAAGTACAATCTTTGATAAAAGAACGAGAAAATGTCAAATCATAATATCAAAAACTTTTCGATTCAATCAAAAAGACACGATCTCAAACTCAAAGCGAAATTAATGAACTGATTGAGGATGTTAATCAAAAGACCAATGCATACGTTGATGTACGTGTACATAATCAAGATCTTTTGATGACAATAACTGAGTTAAAAACCAAAATGAAAAATGCTGAAAAAGGTAAGTCTGTGAACACTAAGTTTGACAAAACCATTGTTTCTAATCAACTTCTTTGTGTTACTATGCTAAATAAAAAAGTTATTCAGAAGAAAATTGTTGCTCCTAAAACAGAAGAGAAACATGTTTTTAAAAAAAATCACTTTACAGACTTCACCTACCAAAAAGAAAGAGGTTGAAACAAATCAAAATGTCATAGCACCAGGAATGTACAAAGTCACTAAGCAAACGGAAACAAATACAAAAAGAGCTAAGAGTGTTTTACCTTCTATAGGATTGAGTGTTGCTTCTAGTGTTAGAAGACCATTGAATAGAGACTCACCAATGAAGAATAGTGTCTTTTAAAAAACTAAGAAATCATCAGAGAAAGTAGAAGTTTCTGTTAGGAAAAATAAAAAGACATATGTTGCATCTAAGAATGTTGTTTCAAACAAAAAGATTGTAACTGATATGGATGTTGAAAACGCTCTTAAAGCGAAGGATGTATTGTGTGTTTCTTGTGCTAAGAATGTGCTTATCCCGTGTCATGACAAATGTCTTGCGAATTATAAATTGAATGTGCATTTGAAAGTTAGGAGATCCTTATTCACAACTCCTAGAATAGTAAAATCTAAGTTTGATGATACTACTCCTGTAGTTTCAAAGACAAGGTTTTCTGTTAAGACTACACAATCTAAATTCTTAGATACTACTCCTATAGTTTCTAAAACTAAGATTGCTACAATTACTCCCTTAAATGCCAAAAATATGGTCTCTAGTGCTTTTACTTTGCGAGACAATTCACTTAGCAAATACATGAAGAATAAAATCTGAACTAGTCGAATGTGGCAAAAGTGGTAGGAACTGCAACCAAATGTTGTTTGGTCACCTGTTAAAATGCCTCTGAATGTTGTTAATAGTCGATCTACTGTTAAAACATCGGTTTCTACTAAAAAATGGGTAGTCAAATTGTCCACTTGTTCGTATATGGTGTCTTCATGTATTACAGGTAGTTCAAATTGTTCTGTGGATTGTTGATAGTGGTTGTTCAAAGTATATGACGGATGATCAATCATTGCTGGAAAATTTTGTTGAAAAATTCATGGGCACCCTCTGCTTTGGGAATGATCATTTTACAGCAATCACAGGCTATGGCGATTATGTACAAGGAAACATCACTATATTTCATGTATATTACGTTGAAGGCCTAGGACACAACCTCTTCAGTGTAGGACAATCTGTGACGGTGATCTAGAAGTTGCTTTTCGCTCAAATACATGTTATATGCGAAATCTGAAAGGAGATGATTTGCTTACAAGAGCTCGTGAATCTAATTTGTATACTATCTCCATTTCCGATATGGCTGTGATATCGTATAAATACGTACTAGCCGTATGTATATAATATTAAGTATCCCATTAGAAACAAGAATGACTTTAGGAAAAGTAATAATTAAATCTTCCGGAGTCGTATCCCAACGAGAATTGAATTCAGATTTACGTTAATGCTTGTCGTTTGATGCTTGATTATCTTTTGGTTTTTGGTTTTGAATTAAAACTAAAGATAGCAATAAACTAGATTATACTAATTAACAAGCAAGCTAATAAAATGAAGAAAAATATAAAGAAATATGCTTGTCAAGTAAAAATGGATAGATTCTTAAGTGTGAAGTTTTTAGATCTTAATGATGAATTAATATCCGTCTAAATAATCGTTTCTTCAAAACGTTAGCTTAATATTGAAAACAACTTTTTATCAAGATATTAATTACTAGTTTAATGTCTACTTTATCTTGCGGATTTTGGCCGTTCGACTAAATAAACCACTAAACTAAATAACTTTTACAAATTATTAATCACTAGTCACTTATTAAATTTCACACTTAATTTACTATTTACCAACTTACTTAACAAGCATATAACAAAACTACTCGCTAGTGATCATAACTACACTAGAATCAACAAATAAAGCAACACTAATCACAACTAATCTAAACATGGCAATAAATATAAACATAGATAAAGAAAGAGATAAAGAAAAGATGAAACCCAAAATTAGCTCGGCGTGACCCGGAGACAATAGATATGAACACATACTCCATAGTGCGAAATAAAACCAAACTAATCCAAATCGCAATCCATAACGCCATAATCTACAAATGAAAAGAAGCTAACAAGCCGATTAACAAATCGAACCAACTCTATCCTTTCACACCTAGAACTTAACCTCATCAAACAAAATCCAAAACAAACCAAACTAGCTACAAACCGAATCCCTAAATCGAACCAAATCGATACCCCGAAGAACAAATTGAACTAAGGTACATACTCAAAACAAATCAAATCCAACGAAATCCGAAACCATAGTTTGATATATCAAACCATTCATTACAATTAAAATCCAAACTATTACTACACTAAGTTGCTAGCTGTGTTAAGAAAAAGAGAGATAGAAAAATGAAAGACGAAAGCTACTCTACCTATCCTAATCTATATCTACGAAACAAAAAACGAACAGTAATAGTAAAAGAAAAAATAAAAAATAAGATATATGATGTAAAAGGAATATTAATATCACTCCTGTGCTCCTGCGTTTCTTTTAATCCAAGTAGTACCACCTGGGCCTTTCCTTTCTTTTCTAAATTGGGCTTTGGTATTTTGGGCCAAGATTTCACTACTACCATGTTGGGCTGAGTCACAAATTCTTTCATTAATTTATTGGGCCTGTATGCATTGGGTTGCTATTTGCACTAATAAAGTTGGGCTAGATTGTTAACGAATAGTCCTGAGCTTTATATAAGTATGGGTTGGTCCGACTCATAGATATGGCGTCGGGCCGGCCCAATAAAAGATGAAAGCACCGTCGGACTCGAATTTTCATGCTCTTTCCAATGGCATGCTCGGTAAATATTAACGACTTCGTCTTGATCTCGAAAAACATGTAAATGTCTTCAAATCTTAACCGAAAGTTTTTGTTTTTTCTTCGTTTTCAATCCGTTGTACCTGTAAGACATAAAAACACAAACCAAACATATTTGCAATAATATTTATCATATTTCATGTTTTTAGTCCGTTTATTAGTGTTTTCTGGGATATAAATGATGTGTGTTTTAGCACGCATCAAATTCCCCCATACTTAGCTATTGCTGGTCCCACACGTAATGTGAAAACCTAAATAATCATTAGATCGTTTAAGCT
Source organism: Tanacetum coccineum (assembly GCA_026074375.1). Classification (NCBI taxonomy): domain Eukaryota; kingdom Viridiplantae; phylum Streptophyta; class Magnoliopsida; order Asterales; family Asteraceae; genus Tanacetum; species Tanacetum coccineum. Next base: position 78,631 of record BQNB010001209.1, read on the forward strand.
CAGGTTGTTTAGACCTTTATCTTGGATAATATCAATGTTCATAAGTTATAAAAACAAAGCGGAATAAGAACAAAGATATTCAACAAGGTGTTCTTCATTAATAACCAAACGTTCTTCATAGCCTCAATTCTAGATGATCAATTCCAGAATGATTACTCTAACTAATAACAGGAATCATAAATTCTTGAGGCTAAAACAAACAAACCTAGGCGTCTCCTTAGAGAACTTGACGCCTAGAACACACACACATTTCCTGGTGTTTACATCTTGACACAGTTTTCTGGATGCCTAAAACAATATGCCTGGACCTCCTTTTATAGCATAAGGAGTCAAGGCTTACATGGAAACTAATAAAAGATATTAACGAGAGAATCAATTAATTATTCATCTTTATCTTCGCATTAATATTCATCTTTATCTTCTTTTTGACCAAATCTTCATTATCTCCTACATCTTGAAAAATCCCATAATAACAACTTTGGTCCTTCTTGTTTCCATCTTGTTTCATTCTTGTTTTGTCTTATCAACTCAAATATAATTCCCAACAATCTTCCCCTAGTTGATAATGACATAACCAAATAAGCACGAACTTCCCCTGAAGTTAATATATGAATGAAAACATCCCCGTAAGCAACCAAGGATCTACAAGTTGCAATCTTCTTCCCGTTTTTGTCAATATCAAATAGGAGACTAAAGTATGCAACTTTGATCTTCACACGTAATATTTTTAAAACACGCTCGAAAAGAAATAATATATCCCCCCATTAATTCATAACCCCTCACATCAAACAAGAACAGAAAAGGTCCATCAAGAAAGTTCAAAAATCATTTGTTTCGAAAGCGCCCCCATTTTTACCAATTTATTCAATAATAGATAAAAATTAAATAAATTATTTAAAATGCTTTAAAAACGGGAGTTCGTCATCCTTGATTTTCACAATCCCAAACCAAGCTTAAAAAGAAATCAAAGTTAAATATAAGATTAGATGCTAACACTACTCATAAATGCTAATTGTGTAAACGCAGCTACTTTTCGCTCCCTTATTCCTAATTTCCTCTAAGGATTTTATTTAGATAATATAATGTGAAACGAGATCACTTATTTTATATATATTAAGGCCTTATTATCATAAAGGTGCCCGGTTTAAACCACAATTAGTTTGAAATCCTTTCCTAAAGAGACGATATGGTGAGAATAAGGTCCACATTAAGGTTCTAATTTCGCATGATTTAGGGGTTATCCTTTTTATTTCATCTGAAACAACTCAACTACGAGTCCAGAGATGGAGGCTTTATTTAGATAACCCCGGAGTTGAAATTTGGCTTTATTATTATTATTATTGTTATTGCAACATTATTAGCCTTCGGTCCTTTAAAAAACTGACACATCGAGAGTCCAAACCGACAGAGCCAGTAGTCTTATTTCGACTTCGTGTATTCCCTCGACCTTTTTGAAGACACACACATCGGGCGTCCTAACCGATAGAGCCAGTAAACATTTATTAGTCTTGGATTATTATTATTACTATGGGCCTTCTTTTGATGACTGCACATCGGGAGCGAACCGACCAGAGACAGTAAACTTTTATCAGCCCACAGTTCTTATTATTATTATTATTACCTCCACCCTTTAAACGACTACAACATCGGGCGTCCTAACCGACAAGAAACATTGGTCTTATTTCGGCTTTGGTTTATCACACATATATTATTAAAGCCAAATTTCAAATCCTGTTGTCTTTTAGCTTTCGAGACATCGGGTGTCCTAACCGACAAGACCCGGTAGTGTCCCACAACACTAACAGAACCTCGATGTGTACCTTACTTTCACCAGAAGGAATCTCTATGAAAGGATTTAAACTAAGAATCGCAAAAACCAAGCAACTTTATTTATTTAACAATTATATGACATTTATTAAGCTGGTAGGAGCAAAAAGCCATAATTAACCTCTATGAGCTTTAAAGATATCCAACTACTCTACGCTTAGCATCTAACTTATATTCAACTCTATCATTTTTTGTTCTTTGCAAAATTTTAAAGTTAAGCAAACGCTTAGTCTAGAAAGCTAAGGGGAAAGCTAGAGTGCAAAACTCGATCAAGTCAAAAATCTGCCTAGTTCTACGGGCTTACTTATTCACATATCTAACAATAACTAAGAGTTTTTTTAAGCTTAAAATAAAACAAAATATAGGTCATATAGGTCAAAACGGGGTTGCGTGGGAACACAAACAGGCGTTAAAACGGGGTTGCGTGGGGCACAGACAGGCACATGTAAGATCATATTTTGGCAGAAATCCCCCCCCCCCCACACTTAGAACTGAACATTGGCCTTAATGTTGAAAAATGTCGGGTTTTACACCCACACTTAGGAACGAAAAAGGCAAATGCAAAAAATTCCAAGTGTGAAAGGAGAAATAAAATCAGATATATATATGATCGGAATTAAGGATTCTCAGGATATAGTCATGAAAATGACCAGAGACCGTGTGATTGGAGGATTGAAAAAAAGAACGAAGGTCTTCAAGATCATAGGAAATCCTGCAAAACAAAAACAGATAACCACAAAACACAAGGATAGAAGCACACCCCACAATTATTAATACTACTAACTATACTAATATAATATTATACTACTAAGAAAATAGAAAGAGAAAGAGAACACACGTTTCCTCTCGAGAAGCGCTTGTTTTGTTTTGAGTCTCTAGCTTGAATCTAGTGTTATTTAATTTTAGGTCCATGGGCAAATCCATCACCCGATGTGAGGTGAGGATGGTAAAAGTAATACATCACCTCCGTAGGTGAGTATGCAGCAGGACGGGGTGATGGCATATGATGAAAGCCAAAAGAAGGGGTCTCCATCACCCTCGTCTTCTCACCCGATTATGTCAGGGAGAAAAAAGGATCAAATCTTTCCACTTCTATAACAACCCAATAATTTTCATCAAATACAAAACCTATTTTTCTATTATCATAATTGTACAGGGAAATTTTTCGCTTTATTACATTAGTTGTATTGTCAATATCTCAGTGTGTCATGTAACTTACATAACTAAAGTAGATGAGCTCACGCAACCTATCTATGGCCATCCTGTCTTCATATATGTCAAGCAAATATCATAAAATGTCAAGTCAATATCTTAATATGCTTATTACAAAGTATATTATTTCTATAATGTACCATTTGCAACGTTATATCAAAACGGGCTTTAAACCGTTATCGTATACCTCTAAACCCTAATTTCATGAAGGGTTAATATCTAAAGTGAATATACAAGCTACTAAAGCATATGTACAAGTAATATAACATCTCATTTGAAATATAAACTCCCTCTAAGTCAAGTACAAGTCTTATAAAGCACAATGTACAAATCATGAAGCATGAACTCCAAAATAGCCGTTTTACCTCCGTTTTCATTCTAGTTTCTTCATCACCACTTGTGTACAAGCTACTACACTCAATGTACAATGTGTAAACCCTAATTATTCTATTCATAAGCTTTCATACACATTTTTACACTCAAAACCCTAATTCAAAAGTCAGAAACCCTAACCCGAGCAAAATAGTAAATCATGACCCGTTTCTTGGTTTTTATCCATCATAACCCCAAACCAACACTCAAATAAGTTGTAATAACTTAAATTACAACATTAACAATCATATCCTATCATCATTTCATCATTTCAACAACAATATTCAAGAATTAAACCCAGAAAACCCTAATCTAGTTTTAACCCTAAAACCTAAAACTAGGCCCTAGTTCAGAATCGGATCAGTCTATAAAACATAGGATCTGAGAAATATCAATAGGATCTGGATATTAAGTGAAAACACTAGGTTGTAGCCCTATGTCTTGTGATCATTTTGCCGGTGGAATCAACCCGATTCGACGTCGGATGAATTAGTTACAGCCGAAATGGCAAAGGTACGCAGATTCTGCACACCTGTAGTAAATGGCTATTATCTCTAAATTTTTCTATAGTAACCCTCAAATATGTAAAACTAAACGTTGTAGAGGACTCAAATATCTAACAATGCTCGGTGGTTTGAGCTTCAACGGAATTACGGTTTGTAAATGGCAACCATTTTACCGAGACTGATGTTGGCTGTCCAAAAACAGCCATGTATAAATCAAACCAAACACCCCTAAAACGTCTAGAACCACCTCCACCTTGCATTCTAGCCTTCATTACTCATCCCCTAGCCTCTCCACATCACCCCCCATGTGTCCTCACCTGGTCTCTTAGCATCCTTAGTCACCAAGTTCCAAAATTACTATAAATAGGAGCACATATACTTCATTCTAACTCATCCCCCACTTCTTCTTTCTATAACCCAATTGAGCAAACATTCTCTGCTCCATATGATCCTAGGATCATATAAGAAGATCAAGCAAGCGAAATCTTTGAGATTTGAAGCCCGGGAAAAGATACAGGCGTCGAGGGACAATACTACCCGAAACGACCCATTTCCACCATTTTTGCTCCTTGAAGCTCAAACCCAGGTTTTGAATGTTCTACTTCTGCTACTACACCCTTATAATGTTCATATGATCCTAAATATACTCTTGTTAAAGTTTCATAACTCAATTCATGCTTCATTCATTTTGATCCAAAACCTTACACCGAAACCCTAATTGCGTTTTTCTTAAAACTAAAATGTTCATAATGATAAATATTGTTAGTATCTATCCTATCATGGCTTAACTAATGTTGAAAATAACCACTTTATTGATTAATGAAGGAATTGGAACTTAAAAAACCGCGCGTTTACGTTTTTGAAACCCTCTAATTTGACCTGTTTTGCTTCTAGCTTTGAATCGTTATTTTAAAACTTGCGTTACGTTAAATACTCATATTATAGTTTATTATAAATCTTTATAATATTTAAGACATGTTTGATGCCCCTTGCCCTTAAGACTCAGAATGATAGTTTCACATTTGTACATGAACTTAAGCAAGAAATGCACGCAGATTTAAAGTACGTTGAATCTCTTAAAGATGAATATAACACCTTGTGTTTTCAAGTCATTGACGACGTCGATAAATTCACAATGTACCTTTTGTATTGTACGCGTTTACTTTAAATCAGAAATGTTAAGCTAAATCGTGTAAGCTAAAAATAAGCGTTCAATGTAAACGGGCATCAAACAATTAAGCGTTTACATCAATCAAGTATTAAATAATTATTTTGAGAATAATTATGATCCTTGTTTATTTTATTTTTATTGGTTATGTAAATTAAATACGTTTTGCAATAAAATACGTTTAGGCATACCCGGAACCGCCAAAACTTTTCTACGCTTCAACAAATACCCATATTTATACCCAATACATAAAAGTTACAAAAATATATCATATGTATCATACATATGCCGAATTTATAGCAATGTATACAAAGAAATATAAGAGAAACCTTCCAAGTTAGTCTTTGTACTTCACTAGTTCATTAAACACACCCATACCATGTTTCCTTGACCAAAGACCATGACCAAGTCTTCCTTAAGACCATGAACCTTGTCTTGGACTACTATTGCACCTTTTGACCACCTAGTACCCATATAATACAAGTATCATGCAAGAGATAACACATAGAACTCAAAACACTTAGCTAAAATCACAAAATTCCTCCCTTTGGCTCTCCTTTAGGCCACGGCTCAAACACCCCTTAATACCAAATCCATACCAAATTTTATACAACCTATACACATCTACATGCATCATTCTTAAGACATTCTAAGGTGTTTCCAAGTATTGGCTAATCATTTACAAGTGTTGAAGCAAGAAATCAAGATTAGGGTTTTCATTTGGAAACTAGGGTTTTCTTGGTTATAATCTTGGGTTTAAAGTCTAAACAAGGGTTTAGCACTTATTTGTCATCATCCTACATCATCTCATTAAGGTTATCTTAAGCCCTTAACTTTTCATTTATATGATTATATGCATATGTGATGTTTATGTAGTGAAATCACCATTAGGACATGTTTAACTTGTAAACTTGGACTTTTCTTGTAAATATAGTTTTATGAACTTATACACATGTTGTATGGATGGTAATATGAAGTTATAAATGGATACATAAGTACTTTACAATCTTGGTTAAGCTTAAAAAGTATTAATGCAAAATTAGGGTTTTAAAAGATCACTTAATATGTTATGGTTTATAAAAGTTGTTATGGACTTAATGACTTGAACAAATGGACAATATAAGAACTATGGATCATATAATATGTATGATATAGTATATTAAGAATAGGGAAAGACTTGTGATAAATGACAAGGTTGAAAAGTATAAAAACTAAGTATACATATGGAAATATTAAAGTTATGGGTTTATAAGGTAAGATTGTTGGACTTTATAAAAATTTGGACACATGAGGAATGGATGGACAAATGGCCTTTTATTATATGTACATATATGACATATATGAAATATAAAGACTAGTGGTAATACGTTTTTAAAGTGCAAATAAGGAAACAAGGCATGATTTTGGACTCATGAAAGATATTCAAACATTCTGTCCAAAAAGTATTTAAAAACAATAATTATTTTATATTTTTATAAGGTAATACCACCTCACGATGATTTCCGAAACCGGTAAGAACTTGTCAAAGGATTAATAACTGAAAAGTTTCGTTAAAAACGAGTTATACGGTAATTAAAAGGATTTTTTAAAATAACTTTATAAAAAACTCCATCAAACAGCAAGTTGGATATTTTTATCAACTAAAACACATTTTTAGGATTCCAAAATGATAAGAATCGCAATTTTTCAATTTATAACGAATAAGTTATGAATTTCGCGGGTTTTCGATATAACTATTCATGAAAGAAAGTTATATTTTTGTAAACTATAAATTATAGAACTTTCTATTAAAGTAGCGTGATCGTAAGGATCGTTAAAAACGGAGCTATAACGAATAAAATACAATGTTTACGGGTTTTACGACAACAAAAACGATATAAGTAAACTCATGTCTGGTGTGAACAGTAAAAGTTACTGTTCATCAAAGGACCAAAATTATAAAAATGTTAAATATCGATAACTCGTCTTAATACGAAAAGATGGGCATAAGAAACGCAAGAAACAGACTTAAAACGCGAAAGTTATGGCTTATTTACCAAAAGTATGTTTATAAACGTTTTAATATTTATAAACATGTTTTCACTCAAACAATTAGATGGTAATTAGCTATATAGAATTATGCATGGTAGTAGTCATCAATGTGATTAGTACTTATACGACCTTAATTTAAATAGGTTGCATCTGACAATTTGCGTGGCGCATTATCAGTGATATCCTTGTTATTCACTCACTAAAGGTGAGTTCATAGCCCCACGTTTTACATGTTTTTGTTTTATAAGTTTTTGGGGTGAAAAACATGCAATGCTTTACATTTATATGATGTCTGCATCTGTTGCATTATCATACACTTGGGAAATCTTGTGGTCCTACAATATATGATTTATCAAACCTATGAATTCACCAACATTATTGTTGACGTTTTAAAGCAATGTTTTTCAGGGGATCAGTAAGCACAAGGTACAAGGGATACATTGGTGGTTTTGATTTGGATATCATGCATTAAAGATTTTGTCGCATTACATTTTGTATAACTGTATGGGCTAGAAATCTTTGTATTTTGAACAAGTGGACAAGTGAAGCTTCGGCTTATGTAACAAATACTTTGTTAAATCCAATGTATCAGTTTTAAATGACTTTTTGGTCGTTCTATATACATCTTGTGTTATTGATCTGAGAAGTAACACGCCCCGGACCCTTATTCCGCTGCGACCCAATTTGGGGGTGTTACAACCATCCTTATCATTAAATTGAAGATCTCTCCTCACAAATGATTCTGATATTACTATTGTCTTGTCATCAACTTTGGCACGTATTTGTGTATGATTATTGACTATTTTGATCTTTGCAGTAGAGCAAAACTGCTCAATATAAGACACATAGATAGTTGGACTTACAGTTAAGGCATATCGTATTGGGTTAGCATTCAGAAAGTCCACTATCTCATCAAAATCAGCATTCTCTATGGATTTTTCCAAGTAAGCAAACATGTTGTGTGAATCAAAAAATTTTAAAGCCTCCATTGATGATAATTGTTGAAGTCGATGATGAAATTGAGTTTGGGTTTGTAAGTGAGAGAGTATTAGAAAGATTAATAACGAATATGGTGTGATCGTATGCGCTTAAATAGGTAATAAAGGAAACCTATACGTAAAGTTTTTGTTTTATAGACCTACAATACCCTCAGCAGTTGTAACTCCAACGGTAACCTAGCAGTAGTAAGTAGGCTGACAGCACTAACTTTTGCCTAGCAGTACTAAGTAATGCCCAGCAGTACTAAGTAATGCCCAGCAGCATTAACTTTTTGCCTGGCAGCACTAATTTTTTAGTTACCAGTTTCAACCTTAATTCCATCCTCAGCAGTTGTTGCATTCCATTTCAACCATAATCCACTACATATTAACACAATTAACCTCCCCTCAATCAATACTTTAGAGGTTAAGCATTCCAATACTTGTAATCAAATATTGAAATCTGCTAACATCAAATGCTTTTGTGAGTAAATCTGTAACATTCTGATCTGTATGAATCTTGATCATCTAAATAAGCTTCTTCTCATTGGAATCTCTGATAAAGTGGTGTCTGATCTCAATGTGCTTAGTTTTTGAGTGAAATACTGGATTCTTCACAATGCAAATAGTACTCTCATTATCAATGAAAATCTTGGTGTTCATAAAGTTGTATCCATAATCAAGCAATTGATTTTGGATCCATAACACCTATCCATGGCAATTAGATGCAGCTACATACTCTGCTTTAGTAGTAGAGTTAGCAACTACAGTTTGCTTCTTGCTTTGCCATGAAATCAATCTGCTCCCAAGAAATTGACAACCTCCTGTTATGGATTTCCTGTCTAAACTTGCACCAGCATAGTCACTATTAGTATAAGTTTCCAAGTCAAATGGTGAGTCCTTAGGATACCAAAGGCCCAATTTAGGTTGACCTTTCAAGTATCTAAAGATTCTTTTCACGGCATGAAGATGTGAAACTTTAGGTGTGACATGAAATATTGCACAAGCACATACAGCAAACATTATATCAGGTCTTGAAGATGTTAAATACATCAATGATCCAATCATTAATCTATATAAGTAAACATCAACATCTTCTGCATTTTCATCCTTTATCAAAGGATTTGAAGTCTCCATAGGTGTACTTGCTGTCTTCACAGTTAAAAAACCAAACTTCTTTAAAATTTCATCCACATACTTGTCTTGACTGATGAAAATCCCATCATCTTTCTGTGTCACTTACTGGTCCTAAGAAGATTGTGAGCTCACCTATAGTACTCTTCTAGTACTTCTATGCATCGATCTTCCAAAAATGATAAGAATCGCATTTTTTTCACTTTATAACCGAATAGTTATGAAATTTCGCGGGTGGTTTTTCGGGGGGGGATAATTAAAAGTTTATAAATTGATTTTATAAACCATGAATAGTAAAACACTATTCATGACAGAATGTTTATTTTTTGTAACCTTATAATAGTATAGAACTTTTTAATAAGGTGAGCGATGCTCGAAGAAGGAAATCATTAAAACGGAGCTATAACGAATAATAATACGGAGTTTACGGGTTTTATGACAACAAACGATTAAGTACAACTCATGTTCGGTGTGATACTGGTAATAAGTTATGTTCATCAGAGGACCAAAATTATGAAAATGTCAAATATCGATAACTCGTCTTAATACGAAAAGATGGGCATAAGAAACGCAAGAAACGGACTTAAAACGCGAAAGTTATGGCGTATTTACCAAAAGTATGTTTATAAACGTTTTAATATTTATAAACATGTTTTCACTCAAAAATTCGATGGTGAGTAGCAATATAGAATTATGCATGGTAGTTGATCTTCATTGTGCATTAGTTCTTATATGACCTTAATTTAATAGTTGAATCGTGACAATTCTGCGTGGCGCATATCTTTGATAATCCTTTGTTATGTGTCTACTAAAGGTGAGTTCATAGCCCTACGTTTTACATGTTTTTGTTTTATAAGTTTTTGGGGTGAAAAACATGCAATCCTTTATTATTGGACACAAGTGGTTAAGTTTCATGTTATGATTACGTATTGCCTAAGTATGCGATCACCATACTGAGCCTATTTATCATGAATTGTCATGCGGGATTGTGAGCGCGAATGTTATTATTAGGATCTATTGGGTTTGACAACCCTGTTCGGGTGATTAGCTATCACTGGACAAACGAACGTATGCCATGTCGAATATAGGATGTTGCGGGTAAAAACATCACCACGGGCAAGGTAGACCATTTATTTGGTATTCATTCATGTCAAGCTTCAGTGTCATGAGCTTAGAGCAACGTAATTACATTTATATGATGTCTGCATCTGTTGCATTATCATACACTTGGAAAAATTTGTGGTCCTACAATATATGATTTTTTCATTATGTATGATTCACCAAACATTATTGTTGACGTTTAAGCATTGTTTTTCAGGGTATCAGTAGCACAACGGTCATGGGATACATTTGTGGTTTTGATTTGGGATAGCATGCATTAAAAGATTTTGTCGAATTAAATTTTTGTACCTAACTTATTATGGGCTAGAAATCTTTGTAATTTGAACAAGTGAACAAGTGAAGCTTCGGGCTTATGTAACAAATACTTTGTTAAATCAAATGTATCAGTTTTAAATGCTTTTGGTCGTTCTATATATTCTTGTTGGTTTATGTTATTGATCTGAGAAGTAACACGCCCCGGACTCTTATTCCGCTGCGACCCAATTTGGGGGTGTTACAACCATCCTTATCATTAAATTGAAGATCTCTCCTCACAGATGATTCTGATATTACTATTGTCTTTATCATCAACTTTGGCACGTATTTGTATGATTATTGACTATTTTGATCTTTGCTGTAGAGCAAAATTGCTCAGATATATAGATCACATAGATAGTTGGGACTTACAGTTAAGGCATATCGTATTGGGTTAGCATTCCGAAAGTCCACTATCTCATCAAAATCAACATTCTCTGTGGATTTTTCCAAGTAAGCAAACATGTTGTGTGAATCAGAAAATTTTAAAGCCTCCATTGATGATAATTGTTGAAGTCGATGATGAAATTGAGTTTGGGTTTGTAAGTGAGAGAGTATTAGAAAGATTAATAACGAATATGGTGTGATCGTATGCGCTTAAATAGGTAATAAAGGAAACCTATACGTAAATTTTTATTTTATAGACCTACAATACCCTCAGCAGTTGTAACTCTAATGGTAACCTAGCAGTAGTAAGTAGGCTGACATCACTAACTTTTGCCTAGCAGAACTAACTTTCGCCCAGCAGTACTAAGTAATGCCCAGCAGCATTAACTTTTTGCCTGGCAGCACTAATTTTTTAGTTACCAGTTTCAACCTTAATTCCATCCTCAGCAGTTGTTGCATTCCATTTCAACCATAATCCACTACATATTAACACAATTACATCCCTCAATTACTTTAGAGGTTAGCATTCAATACTTGTACTCAAATTATTGAATCTGCTACATTAAATGCTTTTTGTGAGTAAATCTGCAACATTTTGATCTGTATGAATCTTGATCATCTAAATAATCTTTTTCTCATTGGAATCTCTGATAAAGTGGTGTCTGATCTCAGTATGCTTAGTTTTTGAGTGAAATACTGGATTCTTCATAATGCAAATAGTACTCTCATTGTCAATGAAAATCTTGGTGTTCATAAAGTTGTATCCATAATCAAGCAATTGATTTTGGATCCATAACAACCTATCCTTGGCAATTAGTTGCTAGTACTTACTCTGCTTTTGAGTAGAGTTAGCAATCTATAGTTTGCTTCTTGCTTTGCCATGAAATCAATCTACTCCCAAGAAATTGACAACCTCCTATGTGGATTTTCTGTCTAAACTTGCACCAGCATAGTCACTATTAGTATAAGCTTCCAAGTCAAATGGTGAGTCCTTAGGAAACCAAATGCCCAATTTAGGTTAACCTTTCAAGTATTTAAAGATTCTTTTCACATCATGAAGATTTGAAACTTTAGGTGTGACTTGAAATCTTGCACAAGCACATACAGCAAACATTATATCAGGACTTGATGATGTTAATTCTCAATCGATCCCAATCTTTGATTCTATATAAGTAAACATCTAACTCTTCTGCATTTTCAATCCTTTACAAAGAATTTGAAGTCCTTTCATTTTATTATAAGGTTTGGTTTTTAAAAACTTGCTGTTTCACAGTTAAAAACCCAAACTTCTATTAAATTTCATCCACATACTTGTCTTGACTGATGAAAATCCCATCATCTTTATGTGTCACTTGCAGTCCTAAGAATATTGTGAGCTCACCTATAGAACTCATCTGGAACTTCTTATGCATCATCTTCTCAAACTCAGTACACAACTCCTTCCTTATAGACCCAAAAATGATATCATCAACATATACTTGAACTAGTAGAATATCTTCTTTGAACCTTTTAATGAACAAAGTATTATCTATTTAACCTCTCTAAAATCCGTTATCTAATAAATAGGTAGATAGAGTTTCATACCAAGCTTTAAGAGCTTGATGTAGACCATATATGCCTTTTCTAACTTATAAACTCTGTCAGGGAACTCTGGATCTTCAAACCCTAGAGGTTGACAGACTTAATTCCTCTTTAATCTTACATACATAAAATGCACTCTTCATATCCTCTGGTACACAACAAAGTCTTGAATAAGGCATAGGCTAAGAATAACCTAATTGCTTCAATCCTAGCAACTGGAGCAAAAACCTCATCATAATCTATTCCCTTTTCTTGAGTGTAACCCTGTATAACCAGTCTTGCCTTGTTCTTAATTACAATGCCTCTTTCATCTTTCTTGTTTTTGTACACCCATTTAGTACCAATGGCTCTTTTGCCATGTTGTAAATCCACCAAGGTCCAAACCTGTTGTAACTTGAACTGTAGAAGCTCTTCTTGCATAGCTTCTATCTAGCTTGGATCTTTTAATGCTTGGATTACCTTTTTTGGCTCTGCTTATGATAAGAAACATGCAAACAGACAATTCTAAAAATCTTTGTGGTTGATCCTCTGTTGCGCAGAACTAAACATACCATGGTCAGTCACATTCTTTGTCATCCTTCTAGTTTGAGGTGCTGAATATATATCTCCAATGATTTGTTCAACTAGATGATCCTTGTGAATTCTGGTAGTTGTAATATGACTAAAAAGGATACGTGTATCAAATTAGTCATGTCAGCTCTGCACAACACCTTCATCAATCATCTGATTAGTTAAATCTCTTCCTAATTAGGCTTATTTGATCTTTATCACATCCATAGACTAAATATCATTCAACCGCACTTATCTCTATGCTAGCGTATTTAACTGTTGAACTAACGTATTAATAATTGTTAGTACTGTTAACACTTTCATCTTTCTCTTGATTAACTCTTGGCTCCTCTATATTTGGCATCTCATTATCTTCATTCTCTAGATCTTCAGCATCCTTCTTTTCCTCCTCCCCTGATGGTTTGAATCCAGCATCAGGAGGGGGGGGGGGGGGGGGGAAAATAACAAATACTTTAATACTAGAAGAGAATAGTGGATCTTGAGTCAAAAATGGTAGCAGTATGTAATCTTTGCCAGGTACTGTCTCTACTCTAGCTTTACCTGCATTATCACATGCTTTTGTACATGTACTACCATTAGATTGATTCCCTGTAATAATTGGCTTATAATTCATAGATTTTGTCAGTGTATCAATATTAAAAAGCCAAGTTGGTCCACTCCCTGCAACATTAGGTTTATTTTCTAGAAATAGTAATTGTGGAATGTAACTTTACATATCTGGTCTACTGTTAATACTTACATTGACTTGCTTTTCACAGAGCTATCATAAAGAATCCCTCATCAGCCTTTCCCATCAAATTTACCAGGTGATCTAAGGGTTTTAAGAATAGTAACAGGACCCCAAAATGGTCTCATTAAAGCTTATTGTTGGTGGTTTATCATTAAAAAGTTCATAAGGGGGTCTTGTTGTGAGGCTTAATTACCAATACCCTATTCTGTACATAACAAGCAGTATTAACTGCTTCAGCCCAAAAGGTAGTAGGTAACTTTGAATCAGCTAGCATAGTCCTAGCAACATCTAATAGTGTTCTGTTTTTCCTTTCAGCAACTTTATTTTATTATGGAGTCCTAGCAACACTAAATTCTCTCTTAATCCCTTTCATCTCATAGAACTGATTCATTTCCTTATTCTTAAATTCTAGGTTGTATTGTCACATCTGATTACTTTCACCTTAAGGTCTATTAGATTTTATATGCCTGTAATAAATGTTTTAAGGATTTCACTAGTTTCATCCTTAGTGGCTAAGAAGAAAACCTAACTAAACCTACTATAGTCATCTGTGATAACTAGGCAGTACATCTTTTTTATTAGACTCTTTACAAATGTTAGCCCAAACAAATCCATATGCAACATTTGTAATGGTTGGCTGATTGAGCTTACAGTCTTGGTCTTACAAGAGGCTTTATGTTGCTTTCATTTCTGACAAGTAATACATGTATGATTATTCTCAAAAATCTTTAAAGGTAAACTCTTATAAGGTTTCCCCTGACTAGTTTGTTCATAGTTTTGAAATTTATATGCCCAAGCCTCCTATGCCAAAGATTAGATTCATCTAATGTGGCCTTTGCAAAGAGACAAGTTAGACCTCCTGAAGGAACAATATTCTTTAAATCAACACTGTACATGTTATCTTTTCTAGGAACTCTAAGCAAGACATGATTTTCATCAAGTAGCTTAAAGTCAGGAGACAAAACAACACATTCAGTGTCTGTAAAAAGAACACTGTTTTTCTTGTCACACATTTGTGAGACACTGAAAAGGTTAAACTTAAGCTCCTTAACAAAGTACACATCTTCAAAATCCAATTTACCTGTACTGATTTTACCTTTACCAGTGATTCTACCTCCTTTGGGATCTCCTCCAAATGCAACAAATCCACCATCAATTTCTTCATAATCTGAGAGGTAGGACTTGTTTCCAGTCATGTGCCTAGAGCATCCACTGTCAATTACTCCTTTTTCCTGCAATTCTAGCTGTGGATTGCCCTGCACAAAAAGTAAGAGAATCAGGCTCTCTTGGGGACCCAAGCCATTACAGACTTGGATCTGCCTTGTGCATCAACATAGTCAAATCTTTTAAAGTTCATTGATGCACCATTGTGTCTGGAGACATGGTCTAAAACCTTTTGCTTTGGTCTCCAAACCCAACATGCTGAGGCCTTAACATAGTATATTAAGAATAGAGGAAGACTTGTGATAAATGACAAGGTTGAAAAGTATAAAAACTAAGTATACATATGGATTCAATATAACATCCCAATCTTTCAGTATTAAACCTCGAACTACAACCTGTCCATTATTACAATTGAATAAAAAGTACGAACTCAGACGATTCTGAAAAGGTAAGAAACTTTGTCCGACGGATAAATAACGAAAAAGTTATGGATAAAAATTGAATAATACGTTAATAAAAAGGGTTTATAAAATAACTTTCTATAAAAACTATATCAAACAGCTATTTAAGTATTTTTAAACAAATAATACATTATTTTTAGGATGTCCCAAAATAATAAGAATCATGATTTTTTCAATAATAATGAATGAAGTTATGAATTTTCCGCGAGTAATTCGGTAATGTAGAATTTTATAAAAATAATTTTTACAAACTATGAAACTGTAAAACACTATTCATGACAGAAACTTTTATTTTTAAAACCTAAAATTGATAGAATTTCAATACAATAACTCTGCTCGAAACGAATCCTAAAAAACGAAGCTATAACGATATAAAATACGACATTAACGGTTTTAACGATAACTAAAACTATAAAAATAAATTTTATAACTGTATTTTTTGAACATAAAAGTACTGTTCACCAGAGGTCCAAAAATAGGAAAATAATCACATTATATGATTAACTCGACCTAATACTAAAGTGTGGGCATAAGAAACGTCAAAATCGTTTCTAAAAAAAAAACGCAAAAGTTATGCAATATTTACTACAAACGATAATTAAAACGTTATAACTAATTTAAACGTAATTTTTTACCAAAACCATTAGTTGGTGATTGATCTATAATAAATTTATATGTGGTTATCAAAGTACTATATTACTAGGATTTCCATAATGAGGCCCTCTTCGTGGTGCGATCGACAGAGTTGTTTGAATTTACGATTAAAGTGTCCTATCTCCTCATACGTTCACAGTACAATTACCTCTTAATTATGAAAGCCCAAAACGATATATGAGTAACTAACAATCCTTATAGACCTGTATATGATGTTAGTTAATCGAAGTACATGGTACTTATACGACCTTAATTTAAATAGGTTGCATCTGACGATTTGCGTGGCGCGTTATCTGTGATATTCTTGTTATTCGCTCACTAAAGGTGAGTTCATAGCCCCACATTTTTACGATTTCAATGATTTATAACTATGGGGTGGAAACATGCTTTGTTTTATAAATTGGACGCAAGTGGATATTTTATATTGATTACATGTTTGCCTAAGTAGCGATAACCCAAGTTGAGCCCATTATCATGAACTGTCAATTGCATAGATGTAGTTGTTAATTACATTATGTGAGCGCGAATGTTATGAATAGATCTATTTGGGAAACGACCTCCCCGTTCGGGTGACTAGCTATCACCGGGAACGAACGTATAGCATGTCGAATTTGGGGATGTTTCGGGTTGAACATCTAATCGGGCAGAAATTGCAATATATATTATTGCAAGAAAGATTGTCGAGCTTCAGTGTCATGAGCTTAGGAAAATGTAATCTGGTTTTGTGATGTCTGCATGTGTTGCATTATCACGGGGAAAGTCTTGCGGTCCTGCATATTATGATTTATCAAACCTATGAATTCACCAACATTATTGTTGACGTTTTAAAGCAATGTTTTTCAGGAGATCAGTAAGCATAAGGTGCCAAGGATACATTAGTGATTTTGTTTTGGGAAGTCATGCTAAAGATATGGTTGTATTATGTTTTGGGAACTCATGTGTTGTGAACCAGTATCTTTGTAATAATAATAAGGAACAAGTTAAAGCTTCGGGCTATTTGTATCAAATATTTGTTAAATCCAATGTATCAGTTTTAAAACGACTTTTTGGTCATTCTATATATATCTTGTGTTATTGATCTGAGAAGTAACACGCCCCAGACCTTTATTCCGCTACGACCCGATTTGGGGGTGTTACAATTTTGTAAATAAAATCACTTACAAGATTTACTTAATGGAGACGATCCATGAAGTAACATTCTTGTTGTGGGGAAATCCAATACTCATCTTATGAATATCATGTGAGTTTGGTGGACACATCCTTAATATCAACAATATCACCAATCACTCAAAATTGCCTTAATTTAACAATATTCCCATGTCGTTAATCGACAACGGATTAATTTAGAATAATAACTATTATTCACGGATTTAAACATGCAAATATAGGACACAATTTAAGATATATATATATATATATATATATATATATATATAACGTAAGAAATCGGACAAAAACGTAAAACATCAAACAAAAACGTAAGAAATCTGACGAAACGCGAAAACGTAAAAAACGGATGAAAACGTAAGAAATCGGGCGAAAACGTAAGAAATAGGACGAATACGGGAAAAAAAAGGGATGAAAACGTAAGAAATCGGACGAAAACGTAAAAAAATGGACGAAAACGTAAGAAATCAGACGAAAACGTAAGAAATCGGACAAAAACGAAAAAAAAACGGACGAAAACGTAAGAAATTGAACGAAAACGTAAAAAAGCGGACGAAAACGTAAAAAAGCGGACGAAAACGTAAGAAATCGGACGAAAACTTAAGAAATCAGACGAAAACGTAAAAAACGGACGAAAACGTAAGAAATCCGACGAAAACGTAAAAACGGACGAAAACGAACAAAAACGGACGAAAACGTAAAAAAACGAAAAAAACCAACGAAAGCGTAAAAAGACTGACGAAACGTATAAAACGTTCAAAAATGTATGAAACACCATAATTTAGTGGGTCGACCTGACCCAAACCGTTTGACCCATGACCCGTTAGACCCGTTTTTAAAACATGACCTGTTTGACCCATGACCCAAACCGACCCATTTGCCACCTCTAGATAGGGTTAGAATATTGGTGCTCACGTTTTATTTGGTTTGAGTTATATTTACGTTTTATTTTGTTAGAGAAAAAAAGAAATGAAAAATAGTAAATTGTGGTTTTCTATTTTTTCATATAAATTTAAAAAATGAGAATTTTTTGTTTTTTGAAAAATATTAGAAAAAAGTGCAACTAAACAAGTTTTCAGTTTTTTCATTCTCAAATGAAAAATTTCTTGAAAAAATAAGATATTTTTCCCCAACTAAACACACCCTAAGCATTAGGGCTTTTTAGCCATTTGGGCCCCACCGGCACTACCTCAAAATACCTTCTTCATCACAATACACCATAACTTAACCATTTGGGGCCATCCATCCACAATTTTATTTTCTTTGTTATTTTTTCAAACAAACTAAATTCATTTTATTTAAACAAAAATACAATTAACATATTTAACAAAAATTACAAAACTATATAAAAATAAAATAAAAAAGAGAAAAATATATATATATATACATATACTTGCACACTACATACACACTCTCTGTCTTCCTTCCTCACCAAAAATTCACACACACACACACTTGCACGCATAAATCATTAAAGCGAAAATTACTGCGGATGACGTATTTCACACCTTTTATTACGCAGTGGACTAGTTTTTCTCACTTTTCTAAAACGGACACAATATCGCTCGATTAGTTGGGCGATATTAATTTTTTGTTCGATATTACACTCTCGAATAAATCCCAACTCAAACAATGACCCATGTCGCCCCACTTTTTGTATATTTAAGCGATATATACTATTTCGAATAATAAAAATATAATGTCGCCCATTTTTTTTGAGCGATATTGGCTAGTGGGGGGCGATATATACTATTTTGAATAATAAAAAGTAATGTCGCCCGTTTTTTTTGTTTTGAGCGATATTAAGTTTTTATTTTTGTTTTTGAGCAATATTGTCATAGTGGGGGCTATCGAAGAGAATAAAAGGACACAATGTCGCCCGTTTTATTTTTTTTTGAGCGATATTAACCTTTTTTTTGTTTTTTAGTTTTTTTTGTTTTTGAGCGATATTGGGCTAGGGAATCAAAACTCGAATGACTATCCGAATGACTATACATGGTGATTATTCGTTATAATGAATCGGAAATCCTAACTTGTTATAGCAGAATAAGAATTATAGAAGTTGTGGAGTGAGAAGTATAGAAGTCTCATAAGAAATGTGGTGGATGTGCTGTGGTGGTGTTGTGGTTTTGGTGTTGCGGTGGTGGTGTTGCGGTAGTGGTGGTGCTGCTGTTGTTGTGGTGTGGTGTAGTTGTTGTTGTGGTTTTCATTCTGCGGTGGTGGAGTGGTGGTTGTGTTTTTCTTGTGGTGGTGGTTAACGGTTGTTGGTGGTTTTGTGGTGGTTTTGCTAATTGTTTATTTTATTAGTGAATATGGAGAATTACAAGGTAATTTTTTTTGTATTACATTAGCATTGTGATTTTTTTATGTATATGTGTAGTAATATATACTATTATGTTATTTTGTTTATATAGGATCCTCCTGTGACTTTGACAATTAGAAGTAAGTGGAAGTTGATTAAAGTGATTAGAAAAAAAATTAAGAACAGCGTGAGGGAACAATTATTTAGGAACACGTGTTTTGGTTTTTTGTTAGATATAGACGATTCTTTAGAGAATTGTGTGTTAATACATTTTATGAGTTGTCGGCAAATTGAGAGTTTACCTGAACACACGGATGTCGTTCCTTTTACTTACCATTTAAATGGTCATTAGAATTTGGGCGGGAGGAGTTTTGCCTTATAACTGGGTTAAGGTTTGGTTCGGAAAATAGTGATCACTATGTAGAGGGTATTAATCCATATAAGAGACTATTGTTTGGCTCAGATATAGATGGTGGCCATATAACTGGTCAAATGTTGCTAGATAAGATTAATTGTGAAGAGTTTTTTAAGCTGCAAGACGAGGATGCTGTTGCTGTTTGTCAGTTAGCTGTTTTGCATTTGATATTATTAGGTCGTCAGCCTGCGCATAATATCCCAGAATGGTGGTTTAGGTTAATAGTTGATAAAAATAAGTGGGAAACTTATCCTTGGGGTTCGTACGTCTGGGCTAAATTGTATCGACAGTTAAGATATGCGAACAGTTCACGTTGGGATAGATTTTATGCGTGTCAAGCTCTTCCTAATCGTCCTCCTGCTAAGTATACATTGTCGGGCTTTACATGGGCCTTTAAGGTATGTCATCTGTTTATTTTTTATGTATATATGTATGTAGAATGTTAACGAATGTAAAGAAATAATTTTTTTAGACGTGGATATTGGAGACATATAAAGTACCGGCCCTTGAATATTATACACATCGACAGTGTTATCCTAGAGCCGTTGCTTGGTCTAACTTTAAGAGATTCAAACGTGAAAATCTAAAGAAATTTTTTGATGTAAGTTTTTTTTAATTATGCAGTTTATTTTTTGTTATACGATTTTAATATTTCTTGAATTACGTTTTTAATTTTTAGTTATTGTCCTTTTTATATTTAAGGGAGCTCGGCCTAATCGAAAATTGACACCCGATGCCTTTGAGGCTAAAGCGGAGTGGTGGGTTTGTAGCCGAGATTTCTTTGATGGTCGTATTCATGAAGCACCACCGATACCGTCGCCTATAAACCTAACAAGTAAATTTGATGTTCCAAAATACATTGATCAACGTTTTGATGAACAACAACAAATTATAAAGGAATTGCAAAAAAAGAATGAGGGCCAAGATAGATTGTTGAATGAAATGTATAACTTTTATAAGGTAAATTGTTATGTTTAATTTGCAAGGTTAAATATAAAGATGAAATATTAGTTGACAATCAATTGTTTAAATATTTAATGCAGGGACAATCAAAAGACGTTGATGTTCGTGAACATTCTGGGTTACCGATATAGAGAACCTATTTCAAAACTCGCAAGTATTGATTTTTGTGAATTTAATCTTCATTTAATTTATTTATAAAAAAACTAACTAAATATTATAATCTTGTATTTAGGGGTTCCAACAGGTTGTTCCTAAAATGTCCTGACGCAGCTAGTGATTTCGTTCTATTACGTAGGCCAAACTACCCCAAATTTAATCGACCACGTTTGACAGACAATGCCTCTCGAGGAATCCTACCTCTTATCCCGGCACTCCGCATATTGCGACCTCTATGGCACAACAAGGATTTGCCCCGTGGTCTTCTACCTCTTATCAGGCCGGTCCATCACATGTTGGTGGAGTCAATCCGGTAATCTAATAATTATTCTAGATTGATGTTCTATTCTAATAGTTATACTAATCATGATATACTAATAAATGAAAATTTTATATGTTTTGTAGGATGCAATGCATCATGGAAAGAGAGAGACTTTTCCAAGCAAATATCAGCTGAACCCATTCACTTGTATGCCAGACACTACGGTTGTACCTAAGAAACGGGCTAATAATATTAGAAATACGACGAGGAAACCCATAGTTTCACCACTTAATCCTTGAAAAGCGGGTATTGGAATTAATTCACAGTGAAGAGCTTGTATATTTGGTTCACGTGCTACAGTGACTACATTTCATTACACTAACGTGAAACATACTAAGGTTAAAGATTTTATTGAATAAAAGTAACGAAGCTTAAGAAAAGATTATTTATATTATATTTTATAATGATTGTGTAGGATGTCCGATATAAGATACTGACAGTATGACATTCCAGAGCGTCGCCATAATCAGTATATTTAATTGTCATTATTAAGGATTGTAGTCGAGGTACATTTTGGCGAGAACAACTTTCCATTACTTGTGTAAAGGAGCCATTCTACGGTGGTCAAACCTCAGACCAAAATTGTCCGGTTGTCGTCTGAGAAAGTATTTAAAAATAAATGTTTATAAAAAGTATATAATTTTGTTTCAAACAAGTAAAATGATTGTATATTTATTTTAATCAGCAAATCAATTGTTGGATGGAGTTGATGATTCGAGCTAGGCCGGCTGGTGCTCGGTATACAGTGGCCAAAACCGGGACTTCATCCATGCTCGATACGTCAGGAAAGTTCTTGATAGAGACCGATTTTCATCTTATGGGAATGTTGGATGGATCGTCGCGTCCCTACCCTTCATGGGATGAAGTAGATATTGTAAGTATTTGTATACATTTATATACGATGAGTATTTAATAAGTTAATGAAATTGATTTAATTGAATTATTTTATCTTTGTAGGTCTATATGCCCATCAATACTGGAGGTAATCACTGGGTAACGGGTATACTTAATTTAAGGGCGTCCACAATTCATATCATCGACTCTTTGGAGTGGACAGGTCGAATTCCATCCTTAATTGATCATATATCGAAATGGACCAATGTGCTGAATGTCCTTTTGGGAAAAGCTGGCCATTTTGAAAGAACAGGACGGCGACCATACAATTTTGAGTTACTATACAATGAAGGTTTGGATTTCGCGAGCCCTCAACAAGGAAATTGTTCTGATTGTAGAGTTGTAACGTGTTGGGTGATAGAAAACCTATGTAGAGGTCAGGCACCATTATTATATAATGTTGATCCAGTCACATTTTTCAGCGCCATTAGAGTTGATTTGGCACTTAGGTTGTACTATTGTCGTTGTGAGGATACTACAGAATGTGGATATGATTAGTTTTGAGAAATGTATAATTTACCATTTACGAACCAATAATAAAAACATTTTCTTTAAGCTTCTTGGCTTGCTGAACAATACCCGCAGGACCGGGTATTATCCTAACTGTATTATGTGTTGAGGGAGATGGTTCAACACGTGTGCTACTAGAGGGACGCCGGACGGGTGTTAAATGGAGATCGGAATCATCTATATCAAGACTGAGTTCCCATGGATCATTTTCGTTATTGAGATTGGAATCCATTTGAGAGAGTTGGATAAGAAGTTGTGTGAGAACTTCAAAGATGATACAGGGGTATTTATGAGAGAAAATTTGTTGTTGAAATTTAAAACATGGCATTGACAAGTCACTATCACTCAATGTTTGATTTATGTATTTTTTTTATTACATGACAAGTAATAGATCGCTCAATGTTTGATTTATTTCAAGCGACTTTTAGTTTCCAAGCGACTTATGACATTTTATTGTTTTATTACATGACAATGAGTTGACAAGTCACTGACAATGAGTTGACAACTCACTGACCTCAAATCCTCAAATATATCGCTCAATATTTCAAAGATGATACAGGGGTATTTATGAGAGAAAATTTGCTGTTGAAATTTAAAACATGGCAAAAAAAAATTATTACATGACAAGTAATAGATCGCTCAATGTTTGTTTTATTTCAAGCGACTTTTAGTTTTCAAGCGACTTATGACATTTTATTGTGTTATTACATGACAATGAGTTGACAAGTCACTGACAATGAGTTGACAACTCACTGACCTCAAATCCTCAAATATATCGCTCAATATTTCAAGCGACTTATGACATTTTATTGTGTTATTACATGACAATGAGTTGACAAGTCACTAACAATGAGTTGACAACTCACTGACCTCAAATCCTCAAATATATCGCTAAATATTTCAAAGATGATACAGGGGTATTTATGAGAGAAAATTTGCTGTTGAAATTTAAAACATGACATTGACAAGTCACTATCACTCTATATTTATAATGTTTGTTTTATTACATGACAATAAGGAAGATCGCTCAATGTTTGTTTTATTTAAAGATTCATGATTTAGTTTTTGTTTTCAAGCGACTTATGACATTTTTTGTTTTATTACATGACAATGATGACAAGTCAGTGACCTCAAATCCTTAAATATATCATTTAATATTTCAAGCGACTTATGACATTTTATTGTGTTATTACATGACAATGAGTTGACAAGTCACTGACAATGAGTTGACAACTCACTGACCTCAAATCCTCAAATATATCGCTCAATATTTCAAGCGACTTATGACATTTTATTGTTTTATTACATGACAATGAGTTGACTAGTCACTGACAATGATAAAAATTCAGTTACTATATATAACATATCCATAAATTGAAATGCAAGCATTCTAAACTCTATCTTACATAAAAATGATGTCAAATGTAAAACAATTTAAATGTATGATACATTTTAATGAAACGAAGCGAGGTTGCATTATGTATGATGATATGTCGTACACAATGTTACATGACATGATGAAGAAGAAATTCAATTTGGAAGCAAATGACCGAATAAATTTATCGGTTAAGCTACCTTCATTTGACAGCATTATGGAAATCACAGACAACGATGAGGTAAAGTTTTTTGTTCAATGTGCTTGTAGAAGTGATGAAATATCACATTTGTATATTTTTCAACAAAAAAAACAGAAGAAAATGTCAATTTTATGTCAACCAGTCAAAATCATTTTTTTTACAATTTTTTTAACCCCTCGCCTGTTGAAAAATGCGGGCCATCTAATGCAGACGAATCTAATGATGCTCAAACCAATGAATTTGGTCATGTAAATGACCCTAATTTCACAAAACAAGAATCTTCATTTGCTTTTGGATCAGACGACGAAAATGAAAATGAACAAAATGATTGCTTTGATGGTGTTGATGAAAATGAAAATGAACAAAATGAACAAAACCCACAACCTGTTTACCATAAATGGAAGAAGTTCATGTCATTTAAGCCTGACATTCCAGAAACACCATTATACAATTCCAAACCTATGATTTCAAAGCATTATAAAAAAGATTCAGAAGTTAAAATTGGTAATACTTTTGACAATAAGGAAGCTTTAGACTTGGCAGTTAGGTTGAAAGCTTTAGAAGAAGGTTACCAATTTTTATCAAAAAAACAAATCTGGATAGGTATGAACGCAAATGTTATCATTTTAAGGAATGTGCATGGTCAATTCATGCTAAACGTTGGGGTAATACGGATAAGTTTCAAATAACACGGATGAATGATGTTCACACATGTCCCAAAACGCAAACATATCCTAATCATCGAAATGCAAACAAAAAAGTAATTGCTCACCTTCTCACTCCTAAGTTACAAGATAATAAGCGTGTTTTGAAAGGCAAAGATATACAACAAGATATTTTGTCAGAATATAAAATCAATATATCTTACCAACAAGCCTGGAGAGGAAAGGAATATGGGTTACAACAGATAAGGGGTTCACCGTATGAGTCCTTTGAAATGCTACCGTATTATTGTTACAATCTTGAAAGAAAAAACCAAGGGACAGTGACACGTATCAAAACAGACGACAAAGGAGTTTTCGAGATGTTATTCATTGCCCTTGGTGCTTCGGTAAGTAATGATAATCCGTTTTGAACTAAAACATGATATTACGTTAATATACACTTTGTGGGACTAATATTTTATTTCAGATCCGTACGTTCTTGAATTATCTACGCCCTTTGCTTATAATCGATGCAGCGCATTTAAAGGGTGAATACAAGGGTACAAATTTGGTAGCCGTTGGGATGGATGGAAACAACCAAATTGTGCCAGTTGCTTTTGGTATATGCAAGGGGGAAACAGGTCCATGTTGGTTGATCCGCTCAGACTATACCTTAAAATACATATAATATAATAAAATATCAAATATATAGTGAGGATAGTCTAAAAGCAGAGTCAATGATACCGAGAAGTAGTATAGAGCTTTCCCGGGTCGTAAATCCCCAACGAGGCTGGAATGGTAAATCGATACGAATGAATTGATGATTTGAATTGAGAAACAGATGATTTTGATTTTTAACTAGATAAACTAAAATTAATTAAAGAAAACTAAAATTATTCTACGGGAAACAAGCAGTGGGAAATGGGAATCTTAAATAAACTACGGGAAACAGAATTAGTTAAACGGGATAAAACTTAAACTACGGGAAGCATGAAAAAGGCATTTAAATAACCTAAGAAACTATGGGAGACATAATTAGGCATTAAATAAAGTCCTAAATTACCAAAACAAGTTAAATGGGCTAAGGAATTAAAAACAAGTAAACCGGGCCCATTACAAGGCCCGATAACTAAAAATTAAGAAAATTAAAGTCTAAATTAAATTTTAAAATAAAAATCTATTCTAATTAACTTAATTTGAATTTAAAAAAAACTAGAACTAAATCGGAGTTTGTTTGGGGTAAAAACGAAAAGAAACGGAAAACGTAGCCGGTAAAACGGGTTTAAAACTAAAAATTTTGAAAAAATTAACCTACACAAGATTTTATAATTTTCCTAGACACTAGATGACAAAAGAAAATTTTCAAAAAAATAAAAACATTTTTTTGTTAATTTTTGAATTTTTTATGAATTTTTAAAGATTTAAACTAAATAAAAACTTAAAAATTAGAAAAAGACAAAAATAAATGTTATAAAAATTCTAGAAAAATTACATTAAATAAATAAAAAGATAAAAAAAAGTTAAAAGTTTGAAAAGCTCTAATTTTTACTGATTAAAATAAGATTAATTTAATTAATTAAAATCTAAACCTAAATTAAATTAAATTAATTAATAAAAGTTAACTAAATTAACTACAAGGACTGACAGTGTAATACACTAAGGACTAACTGGGCAAATGGGAGTTAACAGCAGGGATTAACAGAGTTAACTCAGGAATATAAAAATTACACAAACAGTCCCTAAGCTCACCCCCGATTTACAAACTAAGTCCAAGGTGCTTATTTTAAAAAACTTAAAAAAGCAAAGTTATTAATCAACTTAAGGGCAGCATTTTTTATAAAAGGCACTAAGTCTGATAAGGCTTAAATAAGCTAGAAAATTGAGCTAAATATGGACAGAAGCTAAAAATTTTACTTAAGAGCTTTTTGCTTTTTCTTTTCTAATTTTTAAGACATAATAAGCTGAAAACTAAAGAAAGTTATGAAAATAAGCAAAAGTGACTAAGATAAGCTATTAACTAACAGATTAAGCCCTAAAATAAGCTAATAGAAAAAATAAGCTAAAACTAATTTTTTTTTTAAAAACAGTTAATGTCCTATTTTTAACCAAAGATTTATCTAACCTAATAAGCTGTTTAATACTAATAATCTGCTAATCCTAAGAGTCTATCCTATAGAGTGTTCTAAAAAGCAATAAAAAGCTAAGCCTTAGTTTCAAATAAGCAAAAAATTGAAGCGCCTATGAAAAATGTCCTAGCGACCAGGTAAATACTAGCAGACAAGAATATGGGTATTTTGGTGTATATCAAATAAGCACAATGAGCTTAAAAATTAAACCTGTGCAAACAGATTTTAAAAAGGTCTATGATTAAGACTTAAGCTCAAAACTCAGTGCTTCTATTAACTAGAAAAATAGCTGACTGAGTTTTTGAGCTAAAAAAAATAGCATTTTTTTCACAAAAACACTTTGAGACACAAGACTAATTATATAAGTTTGGACATTGTTTGACTTTAAAGTAATAAAGATGACAGAACAAGGCTCCTATAAGGTTCACGTACACTTAAAACAGCACTAAAAAAAAGGGTGTATAAGCTAGGGGGTGTTTAAAGCAGCTTAACTTCGTGAGCCTACTTTAAAATCCAATTTTGACACTAAACACATTTTTTTTACCAAACTTAAAAACAAATAACACAAAGTGACATTTTTTAGCTAACTCTTTTAGATAATAAACTAAGAAAATTAAACCCCTACACTCAGCCAAATGAGGTGGCTGATAGTATTTTGAACCCCATAGCAAAACACTCCTATAGACCCATTTTGAGAGTCAGAACCAAAACACCCCTTTAAATTAATAGAAAAGTCTTTTTATAACAGTTTTTATTATTAACGAGAATGCTTAACAAATCTATTAGAGTCGATGATTAAATATCATAAAACATATTATCCAGGATTAACAGGCTTAAAGAGCTTAATATAAACTTTTAAATTTTTGACAGTAACACACAAATCTTCAAAGAGAACTTTCAAATTTTTATTAATATCAAAGAAATTACAACTGCAATTTAAGAAAAGACTGAATGCTAGATTACAATGCTTTTAAAAAAAACTTAAATTAAATTTAAAAAAAAGAAAAAGGGTGTGGTCTCTCTTCGTGTGCTTCTTCACTTAAATAGGCTGAGGAAGTTCTTGTGTTTGTGTTTCTTTAGTGAGGGAGAACCCTTGCAATGAATCCTAGCCCTTCAATCCCATTTGTGCTTCTTAAAAACCCATCACAGCCATTGATGTTGCTTCGAAACTTGCAAGATTGCCAAGGTGGCAAATTTTCAAGGTTACACGTGATAGTGAGGAAAGGAGTGGGGAAGGTATTGATGGGGTTTTTCGTGGACTGGATAAAAGCTTTGAGGCCAACTCGTGAAGCTTGGGGGTGTGTAATTTGGGCGGGAAACAAGTGGGAAGAGGAATAGGGTTATAACAGGTTTGAGTTTGAGTATTTGGCAAAAAGAACCCTTCCACTTTCTTTCTCTTTTCATTTCTTTTTCTTCAATTTCTTTTTGTTATTTCACTTTCAAGATAGGCAAGTATGGTCCATGGGTTTTAAAAGGTAAAGGATAAAAGAAGTTTCCTTTTTGGCAGATTTAGTCCATGAGGTTTTTTAAGGGATAAGGTTTTGTTGTTTGGCAGTTTTAGCCCCTTTACTTTTTGCCCTTTTTCTTTTCTTTTTCCTTTGTTAAATATGTTTCAAAGTTGCTAGAAATGGCCCTTGTGGTTTTATAAGGTTTTGGAAAAAGGGATAATGGGCCATTTATTGGGCTTTGGGTTTGGTGATGGGTTTGTGTACTGGGCTTGTATTGGGCCCAATTGAGTGTGTCTGGGCCCAATAGGGTTTAGGCTTTTGTTATTGGGCTTTTTAAGGCTCAATAAGGTTTGGGTGGGTTTTGTGTGTACAATGGCAGAGATTGGCTCGTTCAAGGGCTAGGATCGGGCCTTCAAAGTCTTCATAGTCTTTGTCAAATGCACACAAATGGGC
>BQNB010001209.1:108478-144463 GCA_026074375.1 Tanacetum coccineum
GTACCATTCGTTCCCTTAGTCCTAACGCATAAACTCTCTTGATTATATTACTAATAGGTTTATCACTTTTAAACATGATTTTGTCATCCCCTACTTTTAAGGTAATTTTTATTTTAAACACATCAATCTTAGCGTGAGCGGTAGACAAGAATGGTCTTCCTAGGATCAAGGGGACTTTGATATCCTGGGCATATCTAAAACAACAAAGTCTACTAGGAAGACAAATTTATCAATACCTACTAAAACATTTTCTGCTATACCCTTGGAACGTTTTATTGTTCTATCTTCCAATTAAATTATCAACTTAGTAGGAATTAATTTACCTAATCCTAGATTGGTGAAGTTTGAGTAAGGCATAACACTTACGCTAGCTCTTAAATCAGCTAAGGCTTTTTCAAAACAAATATTATTAATATAACAAGGTTTAGTAAAACTCCCTGTGTCTTTTTCCTTTGGAGGTAAAGAATCTTCAAGAATAGCCGAGTTATGCATGTTCATTGATGCTTCGATTTGGTATCCCATTCTCGGCTTATCCATAAGTAAACTCTTTAGTGCTTCCTTTTCTTCATAACTATCATCAATCAATCGACTTGGAAAAGGAATTATCGATTGATTTAGCTTTAAAAACTGCATCCTGTTCTGGTGGCTCGATACGGCATATCGCACAGGCTCGATACGGCGTATTATGGGTGTGTCAGTTTCAACAATAGTAGTCGAGATCGACTTGACATGATTTCTCGGGTTTATTTCAGTCAAGCAAGGGAGACTTCTAGATCCCATTTCTTAAAGTACCTTACTCATTTGCCCGATTTGAATTTCCAAAGCTTTGATCAAGGCTCCTTGATTTCTAATAGCAGCATCTGTTGCAACTCGAATTTCCTTGATCAAGTTAGATTTTTCATCATGCCTCTTTGCAGATTCAGCCATAAACTTAATCATCGATTCTTCCATTGTTTGTCTTCGCTCTTGATACGAAGGATTCCCATTGTCTCTTTGGTAGAATCCCGAAGCAGCTGCTTTATATCTTCCTCCTTGAGGGAATGGTACTCCAAATTGAGTGTAGTATGCTTCTTCAAATATTTTTCCTTCTTCTTTAATTGGACAATCCTTAGTGTAGTGAGGTCCATTGCATGATTCACATCCTACTTGAGCAGCATAAAAAATTTCATTCACCTTCTTAATCTCTCTTCCAAGGTTGTTTAGTTGTGCTTAAATAGCAGCCAATCCATTAGAAGTGTTAGTACTTCTAGTCTTAGTAGACATTCTATTGTGCCATTTTTGAGAATGATCAACTATGTCTTGGATGGCTTTCTTAGCATCAACAACCTTCATAGATGGTATGGCACCTTTGGAATGTAGAATTTGTCTAGTAGGTGCATCCAATCCTTTGTAAAACAAGATCACTTCCTACATATCTATCAAATAATGTTGAGGACACCTTAGTAAAAGTTCCTTGAACCTTTCCTAAGCTTGGTAAAGAGTTTTGTCAGGTTCTTGTTTAAAGTTATTGATCTCCTCTATCTTCTTAGCAGTTAGGGAAGGTGGACAATATTTTCTCAAAAATTTCTTCTTAAGGATTTCCCAAGTGATAATCGAACCAGATGGTTCGTTCCTTAGCCATCGACTTTCGGATCCAGTAAGTGACATAGGGAAAAATCAAAGCTTTATTTGATCTTGAGTTAGTTTAGGTATATGAAATAGGTCAACAATCTCAAGAACTTTCTCAATATGCTTATGTGCGTCTTCATTATCGGATCCACTGAAAGTGTTATCGCGTAGTTCTTTGAGTAATTAGCCTTTCAACTCAAAGTGAGCCTTATCATCAATCTTAGGCCTAGCAATTTCTGATCCATAGTCTTCTCGGGTCTTCATCATGTATACTTTCATAGTTGGTTCCCCCATTGCTTCTGCAACTTCTTCTTTAATTTGATTCTCGGGATCAAAAAATAAATTGAATTCTGGTGAACTTGAATAATCAAGACTAGGTATCTTGAAAAACTTCCTTGTTGAATGAAATACTCGTTCAGGTTCTTTGAAAGGTGTAAGGAGGTCTTTGGTAGAACTCCTGGTCATGCACTCATGGTCATGCACTCCTGAAACAGAGGATAAACAATCAGTGGGATAGGCTCGAAAGAGAGAAAATACAAAAAACTATAAACGAAAACGGAATATGAAAAATATAATATGGTGTTGTATCAGTTGATCGATACACTATATTCAATTGACTAAATACACCGTATTGATCTGTTGAGTACGAATATGATGTATCTGTGTCGAGAAGTTAATACGTCGTATCCAATAGTTAGAATATGTCGTATTGGTCAGTCGACCAGAACAGTAACGAAAAAGAAAAATAATGCAGAAAATTAAACACACACAATACGCAATAATATACAATGCAAACTAATCTAAATTAAACTAAGCTAAAAATACAAATAAATAAGAATGAAATAATTTCACTACCCGGCAGTGGCGCCAAAAACTTGATGTGTCATTGTGCGAAGGTATTATTTGTTATCAAGTTTTACTATTTATATTTTGCCGACTAAACCTAAGAACAACACTAACGGGCAGTGTACCCGATCAATTGTAGATTGGTTGGTAAATAGGGTGTCGATCACTAAGAGCGAGATCGTTAATGCTTAATTATCAGTATTTTAGTTATCTAAGTTATACCTAAGTTAAACCTAAACTAATGGTAAAAGGGAGGTTTTCAACCTGAGAGACTGGCACGAGTTTGGGTTTACCTAGATTAAGATAGGGCAAATAACACACACAAATTTAATAGTTAAAAGATAGAGAAGCGATCAACCCTTATGTAAGGAAAACGTATTAACCATGTTTAATCAAATATAATGTTGGGTTTAATTTATAAGTGCAATGATTCTCCTGTCTCATTGTTGATATATCATTCATAGACTTAGGCGGTACTTCTTCCTAAGACCTAGACTTGGCAATTCTGTCACAATTAACCAAATCCGCATAAACATCTTTGTGATTGCTTATAATATATCTTAAGAGACAATAATGGTGATCTTATCGAATCCTAGCTCGACGAGACTTTACTAACTTACTGCTTAACGGCTCTTTATATACTAGTAGTCCACTTGTCCAAATCTTTACCTAAGGAATCAGAACGTCACTTTTTGATCTTATGTCACCTGCTAGTCCAACTTGTTCACTAAACCATGAATAAAGAAAACACGTTACTTGTGATCCTATTGCTCTAGATATATATATTGCAATATGGAGAGCTATCCTGGTATCTAGTCCACTTGGTCTACTTTCTAGACCCAGTTGAATGATAGGTCGCATACTTAAGCACATAAACGAGTATAAATTGATAAACATAAGACAACACACAATTTACAAGAAGCAATCAGAATAAACATAAACCAAAAATTAAATTATCATAAACATGGCTAATATCTAAAGGTATTAGCCAATAGCCATTGTAAAGAATACAAATTTGATAGACGAACGATTAAGGTAACCTAACCAAGTTAATGAATGATACCAACAATCGAACGTATATTAAGAGTATAAGAATTTAAGGGTTTCCTATGGATTGAAGGGCGTTGCGAGACCTTTGTTGCTCCTTTTTTCTTCTAAAAATTAAATCTGGTGGTTACTGCCTTTCTCTCAGTCTTCGGTATAAAAATTGCACACTAAATTCGTATTTAGAGTTTGGTATATATAGCCTCTAGAATTTGGTCGATATGCCGTATTAAAGAAGTTCAATACGGCATATTAGAGTTTTCTTGGAGTGGGGACTACGGAAATATCTTCCAGAATCTTTCATGAACCGTCAGTGGATACAACGTATAAGTCTTCATGGATACGGCGTATTACTGTTCAAATCTTTGTGGTTTCTTATGAAGTTCAGGCGTAGATACGTCGTATCTTCCTTGATGGATACAGCGTATTGGTTGTTAGAACAACAGATTCTTGATTAATTCGTTTAAGCTCCAAAATACACGCCTTTTAGTTAAACTTCACCAATTGCTCGATGTTTACTGCAAATAACTAATATAAACAATTAAGTACCAATTCATGCATAAAATAATATAGAACAAGCAATTTAGCTGGGATAAATGATGCTATAAAATAGACGTTATTTGATGTCATCACACACGCACATACACACACTCTATCATCTTAGCCATTGATTACACCACTTCATCAATCTAACTTACCTCACTCTCTTCTCCTCCCTTGGATTAAAATTCAAATGGAAAACAAACACACTTCCATTTACATACAAACACACTTCACATTCTAAACAAAAACACTTCTCTATCCACCTTTGATCTTGCCACTTCGCCTATCTAACATACCTCCTCACCATCTCATCTCAACCCTTCATTTCAAACAAGATCAAGAGGCTACTTTCCATCCCATCACCATCACATCATGCCAACTCACATACACCCCATCCTTATCACTTCCTCTTATCCAACATGTGACTAATATATTTTGAAATTCAAATTTCAAATTCCCTCCCCCCCAAAACATCCACCCTTTCTCTTCAAGTTAAGAATATTCTTGGAATATTGTCTTGTACCTTAACTAGCCTTTCAAACCATTAGTTGGATCCCAATTAATCTAGTTACATTTTAGGAATACCCAAAATACTCTTGTCTGATTATTCTTTTCAATCTTTTTAATATCGGACATGCAAAAGGCTTTTAAATACTTCACACACTCTTTTTATCAAATAACTATTTGAGTTGGTTGACCTTGAGTATAAGAATGATTGAAAGGTCATAGCGTGAAGTACAATTGAGGGGTTTAACATGCGGGTATTTAAAACGTCAAAGTCCCAAAGAAAATAATTCAAGAATTTGGTGCGCTGGCCATGCGCTAGACATGTGGGCAGCGCGCCACTCGCGAATTATTTTCCTAAGTTTAGGACTCTTGGCCTATAAATACTCACCCTTTGCATTTGTATTCATCACCTATTGAAAACATTATTTCCTCTCTTTTCTCTTCTCCTATCCTCTTAGTCTAACATCTAAGTGTTCCAAACTTCTCATCTCATCATTCTATAGAAGTGAACACATCTCCGCAAGAGAGACACACAAGTACCTAATCTACACTTGTGTGTTTTGCCGATGGTCTTCTTTCTCATACCCTTTCTTTAGAATCGAGTCTCTAGGTTAGGTTAGGACTTGGTTCAACTATCTATCATTCAATCAATCGAGCTGTAAGGGAAGTCTTGTATCCAAGGGATCAAGCCTAGATCATTGGGGATCTAGTTGGGGTTTTGTAAGCTTCTAAGGGGAAGTCTTTGTGGTTTTAGTTTAAGTCGAATCACGGGTTCTTAGGGGTGGATTCCGAGGGCTGAATACCGTATGTAGTAACTCTTCTTAGTGAACGCCAATCTTTGTGCATATCTGTGGAGTTAAATTGTAATACGGTTTGTAGTCCACCACAAGGATTATACTAGAATAGTATAGGTGTCGTGGATTCCCAATTAGACGTATAGAAGTAATAACCCCCCCTTCCTGATATATCGTGGTGTCTCTCTTTCTCTTTATCTGCTTTTTGTTCTCATTACAATGTAGATTAGTGTATCACTCGGTTCATTCAAGACTTGAAGTTTTGTAAACTTCAGAAGTCAAGAAAACCTTATTTACCCCTGTCCCCCTCTATGATTCTACAATTAGTACCAGAATGGGTTACCTAAGTTTTCAAGCTTTAAAGCCTTCCCGAGAAGTCACTTAAAGTTGAAAATTTCTTTTTCAAAAAATTAAAATCCTAACTCCATTTTTGAAAAAGTTGAGTAAAGATCCATGGCTCAAGAAAACTGTAAGTCTTTGGGAAGATATACAAGCCATCATGAACATCACCACAAAGAAGATCCAAAAATCACTCCTGAAGACTTCTGGAGTGATAGCAATGAAGACGATCATGAAGAGGCAAATGATGCATGTCTTATGGCCATTGAATCTCAAAAGTTACATCTAAATCTCTCATGTTCAAGTAAAACTTTAAGTATAGAAAACCTAGAAAATGATAATTTTAAACTCATAGAATTAAATGAGTATTTATAAAAAGGATTAAAGCTTTATTAAAGGAAAAACAAATTTTACAAGAAGAAACAAATAAACTCACCAATAAAGAAAATGAACTTAAGATTGAAATTAAAATGACTAATGATATCAAAGTCAAAGAGGTGACTGAACCATGCTCGATTTGTGAAGAACTTACACATGTGGTTGACTCTTTGAAAAATGATATGTCTAAACTTCAAAACAAAACTCTTAATTTTTCAAAATTCAAAAGAAGTAACAATACCTTAGATGACATGTTAAGTCAACAAATAGCACTACTTGATAAGAATAACTTGATTAACTATCACTCTAAGCCTATAGTTCCTCAAATAAATTATGATAACTTCTATGGTCTTAAAATTCCCATTCTAAGTAAAAAGAGCATGAAAAAAATTTACAATCCAATCTTACAATGTGCGCCTAGCTCGTTCAACAAATCTAAACCTAAGGCTTTTCACAATCAAAGAATCCCCTTTCGAAAACCTAGACCACCATCTTAAAGAAGAAATCACTCTTATAACAAACCACATCATAATCAAGCTCATAACTCTTTTTATAGGAGAGACCACTCTTACCCAAACCAAAATTTTTATAAAATAAATTTTCATCAAAGAAATGAGCCTCATTTTCAAAACATCTCTCTACGAATGCTCTCAAAGTTCGATCTAGAGACAATAAGTATCTTGCTTCAAGATCCAAGAATGTATAACTTGGAAATGTTTTATGCTAACCTTAATGGACCCAAAAGACAATGGGGGCGAGAGTTTAAGTTTCATGTTTGTTTTATAGGCACGTCGGAATCATCATCCTCAACCGGATTCTTAGAATGCCAATATCACAAACAATAAGGATGTACTTGAGTCAAGCACGGTGCATGAACCTAATACATACCATAGGAAAAACATAGGTGAAGGTAACTCCTTTTTAAGTTTTAGTAGAATAATGCATATGATTGATAAGCATAGTTTAGCTAATTTTCATTCTTGCAATATGAACAACGTTACTAAGTACATTTTATGTCTTGAATCCATAATAGATCACTCAACTCTTTGGCATCGTAGATTAGGACATATAAACATAAGGGTAATTCAAACCTAGTCTCAAAAGAGCTTGTTAGAAAACTACCTATGATAAAGTTTGATAATCATTCTTGTGACATTTTCAAAGTAGAAACTCAAGTCCATGCTAGCCATAAATCTAGAAACAAAGTGTCAAGTAGAAGAGTCTTAGATATTGTTCACATTAACTTGCTTGGTCCATCAACTACTCAAAGTCATGGAGGTAACTTCTACACTTTGATTATGATTGATGACTACTCAAGATATACTTGGATATAAATTTTAAAATCTAAAAACGAAGCTTTTGAAAAATTCAAAGTCTTAATATAAAGAGTGCAAAACCTACTTGATTGTTCAATTATGTCGGTCCAAGCAAATCATGGTAGAGAATTTATAAATAATGTGCAATTTGGGGAATTTTGTGAAAAACATTGAATCTCTCATAACTTCTTGGCTCCTCGCACTTCTCAAATTAATGAAATTGTTAAAAGGATAAATCACTCGTTACAAGAGATGTGTCACACAATGATAACCGAGCAACCCTTTTCACAAAAATTTTGGCGTTACGCCTTTAATACCGCAATCTACATTTAAATAGGACATATATTAGAAAAACCTTAAACAAGACACCATATGAAATTCTTAGGGGTAAAAAGCCATCTTTAGGTTATTTTAGAGTTTTTGGCTGTAGATGTCAAATAGGAACCATCACCACACATGAGTCTAAATCTTACAACGGAATCTTTTTAGGATATTCCCAAACCTCAAAAGCATACATAATATTCAACAAGGAAACTTTGAAAGTTAAGGAATCATCCGGTATAATTTTTAATGAAAACATACCAAAGACTCTAGATGTTAGGATAGAAGAAAATCAATCACAAACCCTTTAGGTAAGCAAACTAGCCATAGACAACCTAGAAGAAATAGATCCTATGTTAGAAAGCATAAAGGAAATAAGTGACCATCTAATAGATCGAATCATAGGTGATATAAATCAAATAACACTTAGCTCACAAATTGAAAATAATTTATTTCCCTTCATATCAACCCTAGAACCTAAGAGTTTGGAAGAAGCAATTAGGGATGAATGTTGGACAATGACCATGCATCATGAACTAAACCAACTTGTACGAAACAACATATGGAAAATAGTTCCACCACCTAGTGGTCATACTATAATAGAATCAAAATGGTCATTTAAAAATACATTAGATGAGAAAGGAATAGCTAGCATAAACCACGATAGGTTAGTAACTTGTAAGCCTAATCAATCATAATCATCCATAAACACCTTATTTGTCCTAGTTTCACAACTTGAGTCTTTACGTATACTACTTGCTTATTAATGTAGTGGGATGTTTAAACTACAATAAATGGATGTTAAAAGCACTTTTAATCGAGTAACTGAAAAAGAGATATATGTCACACAACCACCCGAGTTTATAGATTTTCAAAAACCTAACTTTGTATTCATAATGAATAAAGATTTACAGGACTTGTATTTTTAAGAATGAATCATGTCTTAATTTATGTTATATCATACATAATTGATCAAAACTATGTGTTCGAAGAGAAAAACAAATCAATACTTCAAAAGAAAAGAAACAAGCATCAAATAATCATTCATATATTTGAAGATGATATTATATTTAGATCTACATGTAAAAATCTATGTGATAAATTTGTAGAATGCATGCATGATAATTTAAAAATGAATAAATTAGGAGATCTCAAGTCTATACTAAACCTACAAATCACACAAGGTGACAATGACACATTTATATCAGAATCAAAATACTTGAGAAGTTGTCTAAAGAGATTTGATCTTGAAAATATTAAATCCATTAAGATGCCAATGTCAACTGATTTAAAACTCACATTAGATAAGGATGGAGTCTCAGTTGATAGCTCTAAATATAGATGTATGATAGGGTGTCTGCTTTATCTCACCAACTATAGACCCAACATCATGTTTAGTGTATCTTTGTGTGCATGATTCCAAGACAACCCCAAGGAATCTCACATAGACGTTGTTTTACGGTATTCAGTTACATTCAAGACATCGATATTTGGGGCTTTCGGTATCCAAATGGCTTGTATTGAGTATGTGTCTACGTACGCCGAATCAGATCATGTTAGAGATTACATCGACAGAAAGAGCACAAGTAAAGTTTGAACTTTAGTAGGTGGATGTCTTACGCAATGGTGTTGTAAGAAACAAACGGCTCTCGCTATATCCACAACTAAAGCCGCATATGTTGCAGCCGGAAGGGCTTGTCAACAAGCTTTACGGATGAAGAAAGTCATAAAAGACTATGACACTCACTGTGAAGACATCCTTGTACTTTGTGACAACAAAGGTGCAATTGACCTAAGCAAAAATCCCGTCCATCACTCCCGAACAAAACATATCAAAATTCGTCACCATTCGCTTTGAGACAACATTCAAAAGGGAAATATTCTAATGGAGAAAGTCGCTTCTGAAGACAACATCGCCGACATCCTCACCAAGCCCTTGAAACGTGAAACCTTTAACTATCTTAGATTAGGGCTCGAAATGTTAAAGCATGAAAAGTAAAGCATTTATTCAATTGGTTTCTAAATTAAGTTATTACCTATTACAAGTATGACTTAAATTTTATATTACAAATTTAATTTGTAATTAAAATCTCTAAACCAATTAACAAGGAATAGTTCTTTGTTAACCATGCAAATATTTTCATGCAGGAATTGACTTTTAATTTTTCCATCCTCAATTATCCATTTTTTTTATCAAAATTACTATCACCTATCACTATCTACATTGGACCAAGATTGTATAGGGCCCACACAACCTCAAACTCATACAAAACCCAAAAATCTACCTCATTCTCAAAATTAAAAAAAATTCTCTCATCCTCTCTTGCCGGCGACATCACCAAACACCAAAACCTCAACCATTTTTCTTTCTTCTTCCTTAAATTCATGTTTGCTTGGTACGTCCCAGTCAGTGGCGGACCTAGGAAGTTGGATGACGGGGGGCGAAAAAAAATTCTGGAAAAAAGTTGTTGTACACACAAAAATGAGGAAACATATATAAAGCTTTTACATTATTTGGCTTAAAGGTGGGGGTCAATTTGATTTTATAATGGGGTGCACTTTAATAAAAAGACCAATAAAATTTTTTTACACTAAAAATTGATTTTATTTGGCGAATCATGTCCGCCCCCATACTATGCATGTATGTTCGCCCTGGTCTCAATCACTCATTATTCCATATTGTTCTTTGCATAATCATATCTTTTATAATTATATGTATTTTGAATATTGTTCCTCTTTGATTGAATGTTTCAATTTAAAACTTGACTTTGGTATTTCCAAATACTTTTGACTAAAAAATTGGTAGATATAAAAAACATGGAAAGTCCCAAATGCAAACAAAACTATGGCAAAAAAATTTCAAAAATCTTTTCCTTTCATTGTTATTTTTGGTATAAAATTGAAAAAAGGGCAAGCACTCACTTTTAATTTCTACTATTGATTTTTGTGTTAACAAGCACACTTTCTCTTTGATCTAAGTTCTTGTTTTTAATACTAGGAAAAATGGATGATCGAAAACCAACAAAGCAATACATGAAAGCATTTCGTGGATCAAACACGTATGACTACAACCTATTTATGTCATGAAATTATCATGAGGGTCGTGAATGTGAACTTGACTACCTCGATATCTCAGGAATAACCGAACCATTTACTCACTCCCTTTCCTTTTCATTTGTTCACTATCTTCCAAATATCATTTTCCCTCGCCACCTTCAAGAGTTCTATGCGAGTTATTGGTTTGACCGTGACAATCGTATCTTAAACTTCAAATTGTATGGACACAACTATGCATGGAGTTTGGAGAAACTTGGAATGGTTTTAAACATATCCTCACAAGGATGATTGTTCTACACCGATGGAACCCACACCAATGAATTCGATAAATACAATCGATTCCATCCAAATGACATCAATTACATTGGTGCCTCTCTAATCCAAAACACCATTCACAAATGTCAAGGCCGAGGTGAAAATCCTCTTCTTCATCATTAGGAATTTTCTCATCTTAAAGATCGATTCAAGTTGTGAGAAAATGTTTTGACAACCAATGTCTTTGTCAAAATAGGTAGCAAAGGGAATCTTTCGGTCATTGTCGGATATATGCTTTATTGCATTGAGACCAACACTCCATTCAACTTTGCTTACTTTATGTAAAATCTAATGGTGGGTCTAAAAACAAGTGATCGATGGTTACCCTATGCTCGACTATTGACATGACTATTTGAGGTTGCCAAAATGAACACCCCAATAAAACCATTTCCCAAATTGCAAAAGTGTTGATCCAATCTGCTCCTCCTCCAACACTTCCAACTTGAATACCATGGTGGAACATAGAGCATCATCATCTCATGCCCAACAAATCAATCCAGAGGAACAAATTGAATTCGAAATCAATTCTTGGTTCGAGGAATCCACTTGGAATGAAGCCGAAAGGAAAATTAGCCTGGATGAAGTGCTTGGAAAGGAAGTAGAAGATAACTTGAGCTTTGTTGAAGGAATGGATTTCGAATCATACTTGCCAACTAAACGTCAACATAGAGAAAGCCGAACAAAGATGGGTATAATGAAGAACTTCGTGAAGAAATAGGCTAAGTCAATGTCTGGCAAAGACATCTAAATTGTCATGTTCTCTTGTTTGTGGTTTAAGACTTGTTGATCTAAAAAATAATTAGGATTGTGTGTGCTTGTGGACTTATCTATAAAAATATGTATTGTAATCGTTGGACCCTATTTCATGCTATGCATTATGTTTGTGTGTCCATCTATATATCTTTGCAAAACATATCTACATGTATTATTAGACGTAATTAATCCATATATTCAAGATTCCAAATGGTAAGCTAACCCATGTTGGACTTGAACATGTGTATACTTTTGTTTCTTGTGTTGTTTTATGTCTGGTTGTTGCTAGTTGTAGCCAAGAACGCCTGGAAGGTAAAGCTCTTGACCTATGATTCCCCGCCTTGGAACAAGGGGTAGCAACGATCTAGGGGGAGCATGTGCATTTATATCTACTCTCTA
The DNA here is from genome assembly GCA_026074375.1 of Tanacetum coccineum. Lineage (NCBI taxonomy): Eukaryota > Viridiplantae > Streptophyta > Magnoliopsida > Asterales > Asteraceae > Tanacetum > Tanacetum coccineum. The sequence goes on from BQNB010001209.1 coordinate 120,699, forward strand.
TTAGTAATAAGATATCAACCTTCCAATGAAAGACCAAGATCCCGCCTTTTTGACTTGACAAAAGGGGAGAAGGAAAGCAAAGAGAAAATATGCTTATGGATCGGAGGAGAAAGCTAGTATAACTAGCAATTACAGAAGTAAAGAGCCATGGCATACATGGGAATAAAAAAGCTAGGTAAGACTCATAAGGTGAAGTCAATGTTCAAGCTTCACCAAATTACTAGGCCAAGATCAAGACGCAAGCTACATCAACGGCGGTCTTCATCTTCACTACATTTGTAATTTTATTTGCTTTCCGAAATTTAATTTGTCATCATAAAAAAGGTAGTGATTGTTGGTGCAACATTTACTAGGATCTCATTTATGTTTTAACGATGACAAATAAACGTTCGCAAAATGTAAAATAACAAACGATAGCCAAAATCTATAAAATCGGATTTGCAAGTCTAGTGTGCTGGGCACGTGTCAACGCCTGGCCCGCGCGACACATTCCTAATCCATTTTATGGATTTTGCTTTGTTGGATTTCCTCTTACCCAAAAGAGTACAACACATGTGGAAACATCATAAAGTATTGGGTACATGATATTTGAGCATTTGGGAATACTGTAAATGAGGTTTAGACTTAGAAAGGAGAAAAAACGAATCCTCCTATTTTCAACAAAACACCAACTCAAATCTTTTATCAAACACCTCTAGTCAAGGCCGAAACCTCTTTCTAAACCTAGTATGATCATACTTTTAACATACCATCAAACAAAAGTATTCATTTGACCTTAATCCAGAATTACGTTGTTCCTAATCACGTAACGGGTTTTACTCCCTTATTGGTCAAACTAAGTCAAAGGTCACTTTGCGTAAACGCATCCTTTCTCGTTATGGATATGCTTTACTTGAGATGCAAAGCACTTGGCTTTTTTGCATCAAGATGATTAGTGATCTAATCTATTATTGATTATCATGGATTAAAGTCTAAAAGACTAATTGAGTTTGTGATATTTGGAGGTTAATCATGCTTTAAGTTTTCTCACCTCCTCACCTATAAATGTTTTACAAATTCACACTTGCATTCCTCACATGTATAAGATATCTTTCAAACTTCTACACCTCTCCATACAACACAGAGTCAAGATTCAAGACCTCATGCTCAATCGACAAAGATATATACATGATGAAAGCTCAAACTATCAAAGTCTTCCGCAATCTCTGATGTACAAGCACTTCCTCAAAAGAACATTTTTGACAAGATTGCCGGACAATAACAAAGATATATCTTACAAGTGGATCAAGTACTACTCCTACCATGATGTGGTACAAGTAATCATGTTAAAGGAAATGTTGAGGGAGATTGTTAGCAAGCTTTCAAGACCTTGAGCATGAGGGTGGAGACACAAGATCGCAAGGCGGCATAAAGATTCAAGGATAAAGATTTAGAGATCTCAGTAGTCAAGACAAATCAAAGCCAAAGACCGCGATATAAGTATTTTGTCAAAAGATATCAAGTTAAAGATCAAGATCCATGATCACAAGCATGCGGAAGGATCTTCAAAAGAATTCCCAAGAACACAAGGCTCCAAGACTCAAGACGTCACAAGAAGGATCCACAATTGAATGACCACCCCTTAGGGGGAGATTGTTAGCCGTGTTTTTAGTAAAGTGATGGTCATTATCAATCCCGAGCCTTGTATAAGAAAACGTAGTTTACGGGAATCACTTTTAAGCTAATTGGGCCTAGGTGTCGGGCTTAAAGCCCATTTGTATTATGTTCGGCCCAACATAAAGCCCAAACGAACCACCTTAGGTTTTATCTCTTGTAACTATAAATACCCCTTCCTAGCATGTTAGGAAGGGTGTTGCTTCTCATTTTCTTTTCTTAACAAGTAACCATTTTTCTCCTTTATTTCTCTCTAGTTCTTTCTCTCTCTAAGATTTTTTATTTATAATTTTGTGTTTATGGTGATGAAATGATATCATCTAACATGTGGTATAAAGAGACAAGGGTGGGTTTAGTGTTCTTGTTGTGGTGATTTTGAGCTTATTGGTTCGGCTTATTTATAAGCTAAGAAACATTCGGCTTAAATTTTGATATTAGCTTATTTGGCTAAAAAGTTTAAAACCTTTTTACAAAACATAACTAAACTTTATAACAAGTTTCTTTCATGAATCAATGGGCTATATACATTTGTTATTTTGGGCCTAACAACAGTACTGTTTAATTTTTGTTTCATTTGCTACTTATAACTTGACTTCACGTCATCTCTTATTTTTTCGTGGCTCAAATTTTTTTTCTTCTTTTAGACAGCTTATTCAAGCATATTGATGCTTCTTTTTCTCATAGCTTAAAAGTGTTCAAAAACAACTTCTTGGTAGTTTTTTATTAGCTTATTTTGTGTTGATACTTTTCCTATCTTATTTGTAGTCGTTGTCGTAGCTTATTCCGGTGTATAAGTTCTTATTCTCAAGTTTTTTTAAAGCTTATTTTTCTGGGTTGCGTTGGCTTATTAATCATTGTGGTCCACGGTTGAAACAGAGAGGGGAACACCGATCCAAGTTTTTAGCTTCTTTGTTTGTTGTTACTCGTTTCTGTTACAAGACAACAAAAGCAAGGACATTGGGTTGTTTTGTTGGTTTCTCAAGAAGACAAAAGAAAGGAATCCAAGGACGATAGTACAAAAGCAAGCTCAACCGGACTCGCAGTTTACAAGCATAACCGGACTCGCAGTTTACAAGCTCAACCGGATTCGTAGGGAAGAAGTTCAACCGGATTAGCAACTCAAGTCCAATCGGATACGCAGGTTACAAGCTTCACCGGATACGCAGGTTACAAGCTTCACCGGATACGCATTATTCTTTATCAACCGGATTCGCAGTGAACTTTGTCCACCGGACTCTCATTTCTTTTGGTCACCAGATTCGCAATATTGAGTATCAACCGGAGTCGCATTTTAGTGAGGCAACCGGATTCGCAGTGAACTTTGTCAACCGGACTCGTATTTCTTTTGGCCACCGGATTCGTAACCGTGACATAGAAACCGTATTTGCAACATAGCAAACAAGCAAAATATACTAGTTTCAAGTCATTTTGGGTTTTTCAGTTTCGTATGACGGTTCATTACGGGACTTCTAACGACTACCATTGTGATCGTGATCCTTTTTCGATCAACGTAGTATATTTATTTTCTACCGACGATAACCGTACAAACTCGCAAGAACTAAAATACAATCGTTTCATTTTTATAAATTTGAACGAAGAAGATGACTACTGTTGGGGGGGAAACATTTTTGATTAATTAAAAGTGGAATTTTGCAATTTTTGTCCCTGGACTCTAAGACGAATTCACCACTCATCCTTTCTTTGATTAATAACCCTATTTGTTGAAACAACTTTACACCGTTAGTCCTTATTTGAGTTTTAATCAACCGTTACTCATTTTAAGTTGAAAGTTTATGCACTGTTCGTCGTTTTAATCTTATCAATCATTAACAAAAGCTCAAGTAATTCGACAACAACAACGATTATAACAACAATTAATCATTGTTTCATGGTTTCTTCTTGATTTTGTTAAATCCTGCGAAAGATTCAATTATTTTCTCGGTTTAAATCTAAGACTTGTAAAATCCCGTGAGTGTTAATTGGTTTCAATCCACAACAACAATCACTTTACCTACTTAAGATACTTACATATCATTTCACATCACTTTTGCAATGTCGACTCAACAAGACATTTATGTAGCCAGTTCTGAAAACCACCCTCCTATGCTTAACAAAGAGAACTATGTTCCATGGTCATCACGTCTTCTCTGGTATGCTAAGAGTAGACCAAATTGAAAGTTAATCTACAATTCCATCATGAATGGTCCATATGTCAGACGAATGATTCCTGAACTAGGTGATGCAGACCGTGAAGTTCCTGTTAATGAAACCTTTCATGAGCAGACAAACAATGAACTCACTGAGAAAGAGCTTAAACAGGTTGAAGCCGATGATCAAGCCATTCAGACTATTCTTCTCGGTCTTCCTGAAGACATCTATGCTGCTGTTGATAGTTGTGAAACTGCTCAGGAAATCTGGTTACGTGTTCAACAAATGATGAAAGGTTCTGATATTGGAATTCAAGAGAAGAAGGCTAAGTTGTTTAATGAATGGGAAAGGTTTACTTCCACTGATGGGGAATCGATTGAGTCTTACTATCATCATTTCTCAAAGTTGATGAATGATTTCAAGAGAAACAAACACTTTCCAGAAAAGATTGCCAGTAATCTCAAGTTCCTAAACAACTTACAACCAGAATGGAGTCGACATGTTACCATTGTTCATCAAACAAAGGACTTACATACAGCAGATTACACTCAGTTGTATGATTTCTAGAAGTACAATCAAAAGGAGGTAGATGATCTAAGAGCTGAACAACTTGCAAAATCACATGATCCTTTGGCACTCATGGCAAATTCTAACAATCCTTTCAATTATCTAGTGTTTCACCAAGATCAACCATCATCAAGTACCTACATGCAACAACCACTTCCCAACAACAACAACTATAACCCACAACCATCATTCAACCAGAACTACATGCAACAACCAATGCCAAATCCCGAAGACATTACAGATCCCACAACCGCAATGAACATGGCACTTGTTCTAATGGCTAAGGCATTCAAACTAAACTACTCAACACCAACCAACAACAACCAGAGAATTTCATCAAACCCTCGTAATAGGCAGATTGCTCAACCGGGTATGAATATGGGTCAAGACAGACAGATGCAGATGGTTGGAGGCAATGGTGGGAATCAGTTTAGACAGTATGCTGGGCAGAATGTTAGGAATCAGAATGGGTATAATGCAGTATAGAATGTCGAGAATCAGGTTGTTCAGAATGCAGTTCAGAATCCGGGTGTTCAGAATGTTGGAAATCAGAATGGGCTAATTGTTGTTCTGGGGATTGCTAATCAGAATCCAAATGGGAATGGTAATGTTGTAGCAGCACGGGCTGAGGGTAATGCGATTGGGAATAATGGTAATCAGATAAGGTGTTACAACTGCAGAGGATTGGGTCATCTTGCTAGGAACTGCACAGTCAGACCAAGGAGAAGGGATGCTGCTTATCTTCAGACTCAGCTGCTGATTGCTCAAAAGGAAGAAGCAGGAATTCAACTCCAAGCTGAAGAATTTGATTTGATGGCTGCTACAGCGGATCTTGATGAGATTGAGGAAGTCAATGCAAACTGCATTTTGATGGCTAATTTGCAGCAAGCATCGACATCGGGTACTCAGACTGACAAAGCTCCCGTCTATGACTCAGACGGATCAGCTGAGGTACACAACTATGACAATTGCTATGATAATGAGATATTTAATATGTTTACTCAAGAGGAGTAGTATACTAAGCTACTCGAACCTATTCCTGAACCACACCAAGTACAACAGAATGATAGTAATGTTATTTCTGAGGTTTCTAGTGTGGAACAAGATGGGGGAACAGTAGATCAACATCCTGCGACTGTTGAGGAAACACATGCTTATTTTGAATCATTATATAATAATTTGGCAATTGAAGTTGAAAAGGTCAACTCGGTCAATCGCAAAATGAAAGAAACAAATGCTGATTTGACCACTGAGCTTGCTAGATATAAAAATCAAGAAAAGTGTTTTGAAATTAGTCAAGAAAAATATGACAAACTTGAAAGATGTTATCAAAAGTCTGTTTATCAAGAACAATGTATTACTAAAAAGATAAATGCACTTCACTTAAGTTTCGGTAAACAAATAACGACTTTGAATGAGGAAATTTCAAATTTAAATAAACAGCTTTTAAAGGAAAAATCAACTGTTTCTTCTCTTCTTGAAGAAAAGAAAAAGTTGAAGTCTGATTTCAAAATACGCGAAGACGAGCTTCTTGATAAACAAATTCAACTTGAGAATAAGATAAAGGAATTAGATAATATTTTGGTTAAAACAGGTCAATCGATTAAAATGATGCACATGCTTTCACCTAAGCCAGACTTGTTTTACCACACTGAACAGAAAATGGCTTTGGGTTATCAAAATCCTTTTTATATCAAGCAAGCTCAGCAAAAACAACAGAGTTTGTATAATGGCAAAGTTCTATTAGAAAAGCATGATCCTCCTGCTGTGTATGATTCGGCGGAGACATTGCAACTTGCTTAAGAGAGTCGCTTAAAATGAAACAATTGAACACATAAATAAAACCGGCAAATTATACAAAGATTAATCATCTTTCGGGGGTTTTTGTTTCTTAAACGGCCAAGTCACGTGAAGAGTTATATTTTTTAAATACTTCCAAAACGGCCAATGTTTCTGGTATGTGCTTAAATACACATACCTGTTCCTTAATAAAACAAGCTTAAATGACCAAAAACGGACTTAAAAAGCCAAATATATGCTTGTTTTGTATTATTTACTATACAGGTAACGAATATCCATACAAAGACAAAAACAAGGCAAAAACAGGACAAAACCAAGCACGAGATTGGAAAGAGCGTGGAAAACCGAAGCCAAAGGCGTATGCATCTTAGTGGACCAACCTTAACACAAGCTAATGGGCCAAGTTAGCCCGTTAAACCTTTAAATAAGCCTTTTATATTTCAAAAACGCCCAAATTAAAAATAAACCAAACGGCCCAAATCCCTAATCAGCCCAATTTTCCTTAAACATAACCCTGTTAAACACCCATTACACCGTTAGTCCCCAAGGACTAACACCGTCAGTCCTTACACATTTTCACTCTTAGTCCCCAAACATTTAACGCCCGTTATCCCTATTAACTCCTTATTTGAATTATTATTAATTAACCTTGAAAAGGGCGGGAAGGCCCAAAATAGGGTAAACCCTCCTCTTCCATGGATCGAAGCACTCTCAAACACAATCGTGACACCCTCAGTGCCACGTTAGACGATTCAAGAAACCCTATTGGACGAAAAAAACACGTCAAATGATAGGGACAAAGTCAAGGAAATAGTAGGAAAGTCAAAGAACGAGTTTAATGGTGATTGGAGCATTTCCTTAAACGGATATTGAATGATTTTAAAGATTTGGCTGTCTTTCCTCTCAAAGGAGCACAAGTCTTACCTATAAATAGGGAAGACGAATTCACATAGCCATCATCTTTTTATCTTTTTGAACTTTGCTTTTCAGTATTTTTTCACTGCATTGTATTTTATTTTATGTTTTCAAGCTTTGTCACAAGCAAGTTTACTTTCCAAACAGTGTAATTCCAAGTTATTCAATAAAAAGTAAGTTTCCATTTTTTATATATGGCTTATTTACTGTTCAGCTTATTGAACTGCTTATTAGTGCCTTTTGTTTGCTTATAAATGCTTATTTATTCTTATGGATGCTTAATATGCATAGTTTCTAGTCTGAATATAGTTTAATTTGAGTTGTCATTTAAACTGCCTCATTTGTTCTTTAAAACAGCTTATTTTGTTTAGCTTATTATTAAGTGCTTAATTGTCCTAAGTCAATGCTTGTTAGTTCTTAATATACTTAGATCTTAAACTATTTTTACCAATCCCAGCTTAAACCATTCTTTTATAGCTTTAAAATGGAAATTCAAATCTTAAAGTGGTGTTTGGCACAAGTAGTACCAACATATGTTAGTATTGCTTAAGTGACTCTTGGCTTTTTAATCAGTTTTAACAAGCTCAAGTAAAGCCTAAAATTTAGTTTTCATTAGTTAAAAAGGTTTTGATCTAAGTTTTAAGGTCTAATCTATAGGTTGTTTAAATCTGTGGGTTTCTTGCTTAATAACATAGCTTTTTTTGCTTTGATCTTAAATAGTGGTTTTAGGTGTTAAATTCATGCTTGTTTTGAGTTATTTATGCAGTAGAATAAGTTTAAGTGAGCAAGTGTTATTTATGTTTGAGCCTAATTCTGTCTAAGCCTTTAGGTCTCATTTTCCTAAGTTTGAAAATAATCCAGTTTTTCAATAGCAAATCTAAGTTAGTTGTAAGTGGCTTTTAGGTCTGAATTTGATAGAACAACCCCTTTAGACATCTAGCTTCATCTATTTTAACTTTTTAAGTTCTTACAAAAGCTTTTACTAGCTTATTCTAGGGCTGCAAAACCCCTTTTTGTCTTTTATAAAAACATTAAAAATGGCAAAAATAGTTAAGCTGCCAAATTCATTAGTTTTTTCTAGCTTATGTAGTTAATTAAAATGCAAATGTCTTGCTTATTGGAGTAGTCTGGCTGTTAAACTTTATTTGTTTTAAGTTTTTACCCATTAGCCTTTATCTTAAGTAGCTTTAATTTAAGCTTAAAAACTGTCCCTAAGTAACTTTCCTTGTATTTTCCTTTAAAACTGTCTATTTGCCTTTTGATTTTTCAGCTTATTCTATTTGCTAAATCTCTGTCCATAGTGCTTATTAGGTCAAGGTGTTGGTTTGTTTTAACTTATTGAGTTTTCATTTGCTTAATACTTAGAAATCCCCAAACAGTTTAGCTTAATTTCATTTAGCCTTAAAAGCCAAATCTGCCATCTTTATTTAGCTTATTTCTAGCTAAATTTGAGTTTTTAGAAAAAGTCTATTTACAAAAGTTACTTATTGCATCAACTTGATACTTTCTACAATTCTTTAAACCCAACCAATCAAGATTCTTTGAATTCCGCTGCCGGTGGTAATCTTTTGGAAAAAAGTACTCAAGATGCGTTGAAAATTATTGAGAACAAATCAAAAGTTCGCACTTCACGAAATAAACCCGTTGTTGCCAAAGTGAGTACGAACACCTCTACCTCCGGTCTTTCACCCGATGTTGCTGCACTCACCGATGCCGTTAAGGCTTTGCTTTTAAAAAACACAACCCCTCCTCCAGCTTCCGTTAAAGCGGTTGAAGAGAGTTGTGTTACTTGTGGAGGACCACATCCTTACTACCAGTGTCCTGCCACCAATGGCAGCGCTTTCCCAGGATATCAAGATAATATCCAAGCATATGTTTCTGCAGCCGCAATAAACTATAACCAGGGAAACGCTAGACAGCATCCTCCAAGTGTAGCTCACCAAGTTCGACCACCCGGTTTTCCACCAGTTCACAACAATCAAAACCGGGGAAATAATTACAACCCAGGAAATTCGACTTACCGAGCTCCGATTCCACCAACTCAAGCTGCTCCGTCTAATGAACTCGCAAATTACATGAAAATTAATGAAACAAACATGCAAGCTATGCGAAATCAAATAACTAATATGAAAGCTGAGTTGAAAAACGAATTTCAGGCCACGATGTTGCAACAAAACAATAAACTTGAGAACATGTTGAGTAATTATTTTCAAATGAACAAACCTTCGAGTTCGGGTCCTCTTCCTAGTAATACCGTTACTAACCCGAAAGGTGACTTGAAAGCAATCACCACCCGAAGTGGTGTTTCTTACGATGGACCTCCAATTCCTCCACCTTTCTCTTCTTCTCCTAAGGTGGTGGAAAGAGAGCCCGAGGTAACAAAGGATCCGGTGCAACCGAGTACCGAAAAAGTCCAACCTCCGGATGTCCAACCTCAAGCACCAAACTCTGAACCCGTTATTGCTCCTAAGCCTAAACCGAATATACCTTATCCTTCGAGGCTTAACAACCAAAAGCTCCGAGAAAGAGACGACCATCAAATGATGAAGTTTCTTTAAATCTTTTGAAGCTTACACTTCAATCTTAGCTTCTCGGATGCTTTACTCTACATGCCCAAATTCGCTTACACGTTCAATAATCTTCTTAGCAATAAGGAGAAATTATTTGAAGTAGCCAATACACCGGTGAATGAGAATTGTTCGGCGGTTATCCTAAAGAAGTTTCCCGAAAAACTGGGAGACCCCGGTAAATTTTGCATTCCGTGTAATTTTCCAGAGATAGTTGAATGCTTAGCCTTTGCCTACCTTGGTGTAAGCATAAACTTGATGCCTCTCCCATATGGAATAAGCTTTCTCTCCCCGAACTAACTCCTACCCAAATGATTCTTGAGCTTGCGGACCGGTCTACTACTAGACCAACCGGCATTGCCGAAGATGTCTTTGTAAGAGTAGGAAAGTTCCATTTTCCGGCCGAATTCATAGTTGTTGATTATGTTGTTGATCCTCGAGTGCCCTTAATTCTTGGGAGACCCTTCTTGAGGACAGCACGAGCTTTGATTGATGTTTACGGTGAAGAATTAACTCTCCGAGTAGGTGATGAAGCCATAACATTCAAAGTTGGTAACACTTCAAAATTCTCCTACAATGATGCTGAATCGATTAACCGAATCGATGTCATCGATGTAGCTTGTGAGGAGTATTCTCAAGAAGTGTTAGGATTTTCTGGCAATTCTAAGAGTGGCAATCCTACTCCAATTTCTGAACCAATCATCACTAAATCTTCACCCTCCCTTACTCCATTTGAGGGATGTGATTTCATTCTAGAGGAAATTAAAGGTTATCTTGCAAGTGACTTAGTTCTACTGGGAATTGATTCTGAAGATATAAGCGAATTTTTCGCCACGTTTCCTATCCCCGTTGAGGATAGTGACTTTTTCTTGGAAAAACCCAAAACATTTCCCTCTGAACTTGAGACTTTTAGATTTGATATTAAAGAGAATAATAGTGGCAGTACCATTATTCATGCTGATGTTTCTCTTCCAGTGTATGCACGATTCTATTCGGAGGGAGATATTCATCTCCTTGAGAAATTCTTAAATAATGATCCATCATCCCCTCTCCTTCCGAAAGAGATTAAAGCTGTAGAACTAAAAAATGAAAAATCTTCAGTTGATGAACCTCCGGAGCTTGAACTCAAGGACTTACCTTCTCATCTCGAGTATGCATTTTTGGAGGGTACCTATAAATTACCTATCATTATTGCTAAGAACTTGAAAGACAAAGAGAAGGAACGCCTCATAAAGGTTTTAAAGTCTTACAAGCAAGCAATTTCTTGGAAACTCTTTGATATTAAGGGTATTGACCCACAATTTTGCACTCACAAAATCTTAATGGAGGATGACTTTAAACCGGCGGTCCAACATCAGAGAAGGGTTAATCCAAAAATCCATGAAGTTATCAAAAAGGAAGTTATAAAATTCCTTGATGCCGGATTGATTTACCCCATCTCATATAGTCCTTGGGTTAGCCCCGTGCATTGTGTACCTAAAAAGGGTGGAATGACCGTTGTGACAAATGAAAACAACGAGTTAATTCTGACTAGGTTAGTTATCGGGTGGCGTGTTTGTATTGACTATAGGAAACTTAACGATGCCACCCGAAAAGACCATTTCCCATTACCATTCATGGACCAAATGTTAGAACGATTAGCTGGTAACGACTACTATTGTTTCTTAGATGGATTCTCAGGGTATTTTCAAATCCCGATTGACCCGCAAGACCAAGAGAAGACTACTTTCACTTGCCCTTATAGAACATTTGCCTATCGACGTATGCCTTTCGGCTTATGTAATGCTCCTAGCACATTTCAAAGGTGCATGATGACCATTTTCCACGACATGATAGAGGAAACTATGGAAGTCTTCATGGATGATTTCTCGGTCTTCGAGGATTCCTTCTCATCTTGCCTCTTCTATTTAGACAAAATGCTCCAAAGGTGCGAATACACCAATCTTGTTCTAAATTAGGAGAAGTGACACTTCATGGTCAAAGAGGGCATTGTCCTCGGCCACAAGATTTCAAAATCTAGGATTGAGGTAGATAGGGCAAAAGTAGATGTTATTGCAAAATTACCTCCTCCCACGTCCGTCAAAGGAATTCAGAGTTTTCTAGGTCATGCCGGGTTTTATCGTCGATTTATTCAAGATTTTTCTAAAATCGCCCGACCGATGACCCATCTTCTTGAAAAAGAGACTCCATTCATTTTCTCGACCGAATGTCGAGAGGAATTTGAGACCCTTAAGAAGAAACTAACCAAAGCTCCAATATTAGTTGCCCCCGATTGGGACTTACCCTTTGAAATTATGTGTGATGCTAGTGACTTTGCAGTTGGGGCAGTCTTGGGGCAACGTAAGACCAAACATTTTCAACCAATACACTATGCGAGCAAGACTATGACCGATGCCCAAGCTCATTACACCACGACGGAAAAAGAATTATTAGCCGTGGTGTATGCTTTTGAGAAATTTTGACCTTATCTAGTCTTGTCGAAAACCATAGTGTATACTGACCACTCGGCTCTCAAGTATGTGCTCGCTAAGCAAGATGCAAAACCGAGATTGTTCCGTTGGATTCTTCTCCTCTAAGAATTTCATGTCAAAATCCGTGATAAAAAAGGAGCGGATAATCTAGCGGCTGACCACTTGTCTAGACTAGAGAACCCCCATCAAAGTGATCCCGAGAAAAAAAATTACCGAAACATTTCCTCTCGAGACACTTGGGATGGTGACTTTTCGTGGTGATTCTAACACCCCATGGTTTGCCGACATTGCAAACTACCATGCGGGAAACTTTATTGTGAAAGGGATGTCATCCCAACAAAAGAAAAAAATTCTTTAAGGATGTTAAGCATTATTTTTGGGACGACCCCTACTTGTTTAGGATTTGTGTGGATCAAGTGATTAGACGGTGTGTATACGGCCAAGAAGCCGTTGATATCCTTACAGCTTGCCACAATGGACCCACCGGGGGACATCATGGTGCCAACTACACCGCTAAAAAAGTCTTTGATTCTGGTTTCTATTGGCCGACGATTTACCGAGATTCCCATGACTTGGTCACACGGTGTGACGCTTGTCAACGTCAAGGCAAAATCTCGCAACGTGATGAAATGCCTCAAAATGCAATTCAAGTTTGCGAGATCTTTGACATATAGGGCATCGACTTTATGGGCCCGTTCCCGTCTTCTCGAGGGAACAAGTACATTCTCGTGGCAGTAGACTACTTGTCAAAATGGGTGAAAGCAAAAGCGCTCCCCACTAATGATGCCCGAGTTGTTTGCAAGTTCTTAAAATCTCTCTTCGCCCGTTTTAGAACTCCTCGTGCTATTATTAGTGATCGCGGTAGTCATTTTTGCAATGACCAATTCGCAAAGGTCATGCTTAAATATGGGGTTACCCACCGCCTTTCTACCGTGTATCATCCACAAATGAGTGGACAAGTGGAGGTTTCAAATCGAGGTTTGAAACGTATATAAAAAAGAACCGTAGGTGAAAACCGTGCTTCATGGTTCGATAATTTAGATGATGCTTTATGGGCCTTCCGTACCGCATTTAAGACACCCATTGGGTGTACTCCTTATAAGCTTGTGTACGGAAAGGCCTGTCATCTCCCTATCGAACTAGAACATAAGGCATATTGGGCCTTGAAGCACTGCAATTTCAACCTTAAGACCGTGGGTGATCCCCGGAAAGTTTAAATGAATGAACTTAATGAACTTCGTGATCAAGCTTACGAGAACTCTTTAATCTACAAAGAGAAAACAAAGAAGATTTACGACTCCAAAAAACTAGTTTAGGTGGTTTTGTTCCAAATTGTATTCGAGCATTCTGGGCAAAGATAGTGAGATAGGTAACAAGAGGGTCAAAAATTCAGGAAAATACTATTTTTCCGTGATTCACTAGGGCGGATCCCCTTAATTAGGGGGCGGTAACCTTAATTCAAGATAAGGGGGCACGCCCAGTATGAATTAGGGGTCCGCTCTGTTGGCATCCATTTTTTCACAGAAAAAGATTTTTCTTTAGAATTTTTGTGAGAGTTATTTCTGTTTTGTTCATTTGGTGGTTATTTGCAGCAAGCCCTATTGAGTTGTATGAGCACATTTAATATATAGCATTGTAATAAACCATATAAGTATGAATCCAAAGTTGAAACTAAAACAACTAAAGGTTTAAACTATCATAGTAAACAAGTACCTAAAGATAACCAACACATAAGTCTTTCCGAATACATTGGATAATCACCACACAAGTTGTTAAGGGTACCCCCCCCTGGAAATATTACATATCAGATAAAAGTTTTTTAACTACATTTAGACATCTATCTCACTTCACTCATATGTCTTCACTTCTTCTTCTTCTTGCTAAACACTCCTTTTAGTACCTTTCCAAATGACTTGAACCCTCCGCGCATCTCCTTATACATTTTTTGCGTTTGGTTAAGCAAGGTGGTTTGTCGTTCAAAGAGAGTTTCATCGGTTTGTTCGGAAGCGGAAGGCATTTGGTAGTTTTGGTAGTTGAGAGGACTAAGAGAGTTAAGGTAGGTGGTAGGAGATGGAGTACTTGCACGAGAAGTTTCGACATCATCATCATCATCATCTTGTTGATGAGATGACGTGCCTTGATGATGAGAAGATGAAGAAGATACGAATGACGTGCCTTGCCTTATGATACTTTCGAGGTCGTTCGGTTTGTTTTTATGGCAAGAGGACGCATGACTCGATCAATAATGTCATAAATGCCATTGTCAAGATGAGGATACGTTTCCATGATGTGCCGATAAAGACTAGTAAGAAACATGCCATATGGAAGATTTGCGGTTGGAGTAGCTCTAGCACATTGGATTCTTTTGACAAAAAAATAAGCAAGATTGTATTGTTCTTCGGCAACAACACAATACAACATGTGAGCAAAACAAGCGGGAAGATGGTCCCGATGTCCTCCTAGTCTGAACACATTCTCTCGAATGAGTTCTTCCCATTGCTTCATGTCGAGACTTAATTCTTTGGTGAGAATTTGATTTGGATTGAGGGAGACCATTTGACTTTTAATGGTATCGTCTACCATGACACGTTCTAATTTAAGAAGTCGATGAATGTCGTCAGGAGTAGGAAGATCGATGCAATATGGTCCCTCAGTTTCTTGAGAATACTCAAGAGATGCAAGGTCCCACTCGTTTGTAAAAACGGCTTAACTATTGTATGGAATTTTTAGGATTTGACCGAATTGAGCCAGAGTAAGAGTTATGAATTCGTATTGAATCATTAAAGAGATGACAAGATAGCCCATATTAATTCGGTTTGTACGTGTAACTTGCAATTGAAACGTCTAGAACGGAATCTTGGAAACAACCAGTTCGTTGATTTGACAGAGAAATTTGAAGACGAATTGTTAGTGAAAGAGACGCTAGTGTTGTTGGATTTATAGTAGGCTTGATCAACAACGACCTTCTGAAATGTTGCGGTTTTAATACGGTTTGTAGATTTGGGAATGGTAGGGGAGATGCCAGGGAATTTGGATACTTTTGGTATGTAGGGTTTGGTGAGAGATATATCGGTTGTAGTAGCTTTCGGCATTTTGTCACCTAAACAAGTTATCCACAACATAAAATGTTACACAAAAAATATAATAAGTAAAATGAAATTTTAAAAAAATGACAAATGTGGGACAAGGATTACTTCGACTCTAAAAATAAAAACCTAAGAAGTGATCCATATGTTCTTTAATTTATTTTTTGACTTAATCTAGGATGTTAAAGAATATATATTAGTTATATATTTTAACATCAAGATAATGACCCAAATACTCCCTTATTAATATAAAATTTGTTTAAGCTTGTCAAAAACTATACGTTAAGTATATATTTTGTTGGAAAGTATAAGTTTATTAGTTTTGACTTTGACAAAGGTTAAATAGTGTTTGTTTTGACTCAAAAACATGTTTTAAAATGTTAAACCAAACGCCCCTTTATTTTATACCTTTCATAAAATGTATCAATATATATATGAATTATATATTTTGATGACTTATACAAGTTAGTTAAGTGTTTATACGAGTGACAAAACTATAGTGATGGTCATTTCGACTCTAAAAATTGATCCTAAGAAACGAACCAAACACTCCTTTATTTTTATAAAATATTACTCATTGATTTGAAAAATATATACATATGCTTAGATAATCAATACTTGATTATTTTTAACATGTTTTGGCATTAATCGACAATGTGTAAGTTTAGAAATGCATATATGCGAAAGTTCGGCCGTATGTTCATAAGCATACATGTTCTTAAATTTTTTGACTCAATAAGTGTTTTGATTCAATCCTATCAAGGTTGTAGTGTTCCTATGACTACGGGTATCATTGTAGTTATGGAATTCCTAGACCAAAATAAAAAGTATGAAAATAATGAAGAACACCCAATTTTGATTAAGAGCAAAATTGGATGAAATCAAATGAAAAGAATGATGGAAAACTTACAATAGATGTTGTTGATTGTCTTGTTAGTGAAAGCCCTTTGCGAATTTTAGTTACATAGCGGGGGCGGGAAATTTGAGATTGGTTTTTGAGGTTTTTGCTATGGTGTTGTTTCATTAGTGGGTTAGGAGAAGAAGAGGAATGATAAAATGATGTGTTTTGAAATAAATGATTTATTGTAGGGGGCTTTTGTTTGTTTTTTATAGAAGGTGGGTCCCCTTATTTAATGAAGGGGGCCGCCACTTGACAATGTCGGTCCCTTAACTTTGAAAGGGGACGCCCCCCTGAGAAAAATTTTCTTTCGAAACTTTTGCAGTTTTGTGAGATGAGTATTGTCATTTTTTAATATAAATCATTGTGTAATTAAAATGTTTCTTTGACATTTGGAACCGAGGTAAATCAAAGACTGTCAAATACATGAGGTGAGTTGTGGTGAGACGAGAATGAATAGCTAAGATAATGAACTAATAAAACGTGGTTTAAGATTTCAACATTGTTGTTTCGATATAGTAAATGATGGTTAAACGGATCTGTGGCGAACGTACGAGGCTCGAAAGGGTGATTGTTTATCATAGTGTGTCTATGTCTTTGGTCGGACTAATCCTACTTAATGTTATTATTAACACTAGCTTGCTCTTCTTCATCTACGTTGAAGGATTGCTTCATGTCATAGAAGATTTCCAATTTTGTAGCCAGTTGACTATAATCTATACGAAAGAATATTTCATATTGATCTATTCGCTTTCAAAGATAGAGATACAAAACAAATGAATTCTCTAGAGGACTACCCCCACTATTTTCTAAGAACTAATTATACTGCAACATCATGGTAACAAATAGACATTTTATTCTACGAAGATGAAAAGTAAGGCGTACCTTAGTCTTTGGAATTATCTTCATCAATGTCTTCATAATGTAAATGATAAGGGTTTAAGAGAACCTTATCATGAATTTCTTAATCCGAAAAGACAAAGAATATGTGAAGAAGAGAACACCAACTCAATTCAAAGGTTGCGATGGCTTAGCCATTTGGTCCCCAACGTTTCATGTATCCGAAGTTATTGTTTCCGCATATGTTTTGCATTTGGTTTTGGCACATACATGGTGAACAACTTCCACATTGAGTGAAACTAAGTGGATGTGAATGTTCCTTATTATGAGATTGTAGGATAGTTTGTCTGCCTGGTCTCTCAGGTTGAGGTGTTCTAGACTGGTCGAGGACTATTAGTCTTTTTGGAGGTGGGAGTTTTAGACCTCATTGTGGGTTTTTGTTAAAGCCGATCTGAGTTTTAAGGGGGATTGTTAAAATGTTTTACCTCATCATTGCCTTGCATAGGAATTTTTAGTATTGTTTATAAGTATAAATTTTGGTTTTGAATTTGATTTCTATCAATTTTTCTTTCGACTCGGGAACTTTTGGGCTTCTACAAACTTTACTTGTTTGGTTTACTAGGTGATTCTTTGGTAAAATTAAACTCTAATCACAGGATTTATCTCGAAGTTTTTTGAGAATTTATTATTTTCTTAAGTGAGTGAACTCTTCATTAAATTGATTTTGCCTAGATATTTCTTTTCTAATATTCTAATTTTCAAGCTTAAGGTCTCTCTTGACATAAATATTTACATTCTTCAATTACCTTCCTTACCTTTTCTAACATAAGATAGTTATCTTTTAATTTATAGTACTTTATTTTCTAATTCTATTTTAGCTTGTTCTAGAGTTTTATTTTTAGCCATGACTTTTAGTCCTAACTTGCATAGTCTACTATATTCATTATCTAAGTCCTTTTCATCTAGTAATGATTGGTCATCACTAAAGTATTCGGTTTCGGAAAATACTCATTTGAGCTTTAGCCATAAAGACACTTTTTCATTTGTCTTCTCTTAATCTTCGGTTGCTATCACTCCAAAGATCCTGCCAACAAACGCTTTTTGAATTTTGATATCTGGATAGTTTTGGGACATTCTCGACGAGGATGATTTAGATCTCTACATTAATGCATTTTCTTTCGCTCTTTTCCATTTTTGTCGTCTTTATTTCTTTGGAAATGATTTTCTCTCTTCGGTGGTTTTTTTTTTTTTTTTTTAATTTCTTAAGGATTCGTCCGTCTTGTGAAGAATTTCTTGAAGGTCTCTTGATGGCCATGGCGTATTCTTTATCTGTACTATCGGAGGGTTGAGCTATTATCATCACTCTAATCACTTTCTAGCTTATCAATGGTATAGATCTACTTTGTTCTCTTTTCGCTTTTGATGGTATCGGAATCTTTTCTTAATATTCTTCATAAACCTTCAATTTCGATATGAGTTCGTTCAAGTGTAGAGTTGGTTAGATTTCTTTTATTCTTCTATGCCATGACTTTTGCGCGCATCATTTAGGATGTAGTGCCTAAAGAAATTTCAACACAATTCTTTGCTCGAAAAACATTGGTCAAGTGCCTTTTAGATGTAATATAGTGTTAAATTTAGCAAAGGCATTATCTATTGATTCCTCTTCCGGAATCATGAATTGTTCATATTGTTGAACAAGAAGATCTATTTTGTTTGCTTTGACTTGATTATTACCTTGATGAGTGATTAACAAAGTATCCTAAATTTCTTTTGCGGTTTGACACATAAAAATTCTTTCGTATTCTTTACGTGGCAAAGCATTATAAATTACTATTTTAGCTTCATTATTTTTTGCAAGTTTCTTTTTAAGATCATCGTTTTGTTTATGAAAAGGTACAATTTCATCCTTTTTAGTTTTGGGATTATTTTGAATAGGAGGAAAATCACCATCGGTAATAACATGCCAAAGGTCTAATCTTTTGACTTCACTAAGTGAGAATCCTATTTTTCCAATAAATAAATCCATCACTTTCAATAGAGGTGGTTCTTTGCATTTATGATTGCCCTTCTAAATATTTTTCGGATTCCATATTAGAATCGATTCAAGTTTTAAAATATAATTTATTTTAAAATTCTTGTTTAGCGTGGCTCTTGATACTAATTGTGGAAAACTAGAAAGGGGGGTTGAATAGTTTGCCGCATTTTAATTTAAGGTTTATGTTTGTTTGTAAAATTTAGATTCGACTTTATGTGATTTCAACACTTGCATAATATGATCAATATAATTATCTAAACAATCAAATAGAATGTATAGAAAGTAATGTAAGACAAGACGATTAGTGTATGAAAATCAAACCAAACGCCGGAGGATTTTTAGTGGTTACGGTAACGAAGCACCTCTTCGACCTACTCCACTCCCCGAGCACCAAACTCAAGAGTTTTCCTTCATATGTCACAAGCTACCTTTAGACGGAGAAAAATCATACACACGTCTGCGCTGGTATATCAATTTCCGACACTAAGCTAGATGTCGAGTTCTAATCTTAGCTAGAACCAATCTATCATAACACAACTTCACGACTTGTTCACGACTTCATAACTTCACGACTTCTTCACAACTTCAAAACTTCTTCACAACTTCACTTCACCATACTACTTATATCACAACTATCTAACACTACTTGGTAAGATCACCATGATCTAACTATACTTACAAAGATCACCAAGATCTAACTACTACACACAAATACAAGATATACAATTGATTTACAAATTTATGATATAGATGCAACAAGATAGCAATACACACTTGAGGTGTAATACTCCTTCACTTGATGATGAAAGTATTTTTCTTGCACTTGAGGAATTGAGCTTGGGTTCACACTTGGAAACAAAGCTTTATGATTAAATAATCAAAAGATTTTAGTGAGATGTGTGGGCTGTTTTAGAACAGAAAGAATGAGTGCAAAAGGTTAGAAAATAGTGGGAAAAAGTCCAATATTTATAGGACAAACTGGGGGAGTGTCTACCTAGGGGCGGTCCACTTAAATAGGTGGGTGGTCCCCTTAAAATTAAGGGGGCTGCCCGTGTATTTAAGGGGGCGCCTAGATAGGGCAAAACCACCCTCCACGAGTTTATCTTTTGTGTAGGGGGATTTTCTAGAACTTTTCTAGCCGTTTTAGGTCGATCCGAAATTTGGGAATTTCAAAATGATTATTTTGAATTAATACATTCTTTTAATTGGAGAAAATGTTTTTTATTGTTTATAAAAATGTTTAAAAAATTTTATCAATGTTTGAGGCTGAACAAAAAATTTCCTTTTGATCATTAAAAATGGATTAAGCATTTATTTATTCATACTTTAAGTGATTAATTATCGAAATGAAAATTGTATACGATTATTACTTGTTTACGTATAAATTTTACATTGAACGTTTTTATATTTTGTGATTATCAAAACGTAAAGATGTGAAAAATATTAATAATGTTTTTAGGCATTATATTTTGTCAACAATCCAACGTTGTTTATAAGGCGCTTCGACGACGACATCTTAGTGGTACATGTCTATGTTGATGATATTATCTTTGGTTCAACACACCCTAGGTATAACACCAACCTATTTTTCATGAACCTAATGGAAAAGCAACTTTAGAATTGTCGAATGTTGGGGGAAATGACGTTTTTCCTTGATTTACAAGTTAACCAATCCCCTTGTTGCATCTTCTTAAACCAGTCCAACTACGTGTTATAAATCCTTAAAAAATATGGAATGGAAACTGATGATACCGTTGGAACTCCAATGGAGATCAAAGACAAGCTTGACCTTGATCAAAATGAAACTTTAGTCGATGCAACAAAATACCAAAGCATGATTGGTGCACTAATGTATCTTACGTCAAGTAGGACGGACATTGTACATGCTACTTGTTTATGTTCTTGGTACCAGGCTAAGCCAAACGAGAAACACCTCAAAGAAGTTAAAAGGATCTTTCGTTATCTTTGTGGAACTGTTAATATAGGTCTCTGGTATATGAAGGAATCTGGTTTTGAACTTATCGGATTCTCAGATGTTGATTATGCGGAATGTAAAGACACCTTTAAGAGTACTTCAGGTGGAGCTCAATTCTTAGGAGAAAAGTTGGTTAGATGGTCCTCGAAGAAACAAGACTGTACAACGCTGTCTACCACGAAAGCATAATATGTGTCTCTATCCGCTTATTGTGCCCAAGTTCTTTGGATGCAGACATAGTTAACGTATTATGGCTTTCACTTCAACAAGATTCCAATCTATTGTGATTCAAAATCAGCCATAGCCATATCCTGCAACCCTGTCCAACACTCAAGAACCAAACACATTGCTATCTGCTACCATTTCATAAAGGAACACGTGGAAAAGGATGCGATTGAACTGTATTTTGTCAAGACGGATTACCAACTGGCCGACCTCTTTACCAAAGCTCTTCCAGTAGATCGCTTTAACTATTTGGTTTGTCGCCTTGGTATGTGTAGCTTGTCTCCTTATGAACTTGAACGTCTTGCAAAATCTTGGTGACTCTTTGTATATATTTTATCATAAAAACAAAATATAAAAATATAAAACCCATAAAAGCAAAATACAAAATCAAAAAACGTTTTAAAAATACCAAAAATATTCTTCTCTGACATGTCTCTTGACAATCGATAACATTTACGCACCTAGAAATGTTGATTAATATTGACACGTGTGTGTAAATGAAGTTCGAGCGAGAGTTTCAGATTTGATTAATATTAACACAGTGAATAAATGAATAGTTCAAGCGAGAGTTTCAAAGCTTCAAACATGTCCTTTCTTCTTTTTTTTCCTCTACGACTCCTAAGTAAATGATTCATAGCTTAGGACGCGGTCTCCAAAGAAAGGAAAAATGTCATTTATGTAACATATATCAAAACAACGGGAAGCTCATATCTGTCTCGTCTTGAGCAAAGTCATAAAAACATGTCAAAGGATTTGAATGCTCAAGAGAAGTTTTAAAGGAAAATATGCTAAATAAGAATATCACACATATTTTCCCCTGTTGAGCACAATTTTTCAAGATATTCTCAAAAAGAAAATTTCAATTCAATCAAAATTGTGTGCTCAACACACTCCCAATCCAAGTTTTCGAATCTATTCATAATTATGGGGGTATAATAATAATGATAATCTATTATTAAGGGGGAGTCTAATAATTAGTTCATTATGTATGCACTCCTGTTCTCCCCAGACTTAGTTAAGACTCATGTGAATTCCGGACATTAACTTGTTTTTAATTCACTAACTTGCCAAAAATTGTCACCGCATATGCAATTTTTAAGGGGGAGAATAGTGATTAAAATGTGATCTATGCGGATTAATAAAGGATAAGATCCCTTGACTAAAAGTGTGTTCCCAAACCTCGCATGTGCAAAACACTTTCATAATATGGTGCATATGTGTAGGGGGGTTTTTTGGTGATACAGAAAACTATCAATATGTTATAAATGATTTATTAAACACATTGATTGCTTTTTCAATGGTTTTATGGCTACGATGGAAATACCAAAGACCGACCAAGTGTTGTTTCTTACAATGTTATAAGGCGGTTAAGGATAGGTATTTTTGTTCCATGATCCAGTCAGAACCGGAGGGATCTACCCAGGGACACTCCAATAGATAGAATAGAAGTCCTTAGGTATGATTGAAAAAAGGAGTAAAGTGAGATTAGGAAGAATGTTATCCAAGGCATGAGTTATCGCCGGAACAAACCCAACATGGTGATAATGAGGACGCGTTGGAATAACATTGAAGGGGTTGAAGAATGAAAAAGAATTGTAAGGATAAATGGTGTAAAGAAAGAAGCCCTTCATACAACCTTAGGCAAAAACCGGGTCAATGCATAATCAATCAGTAATCACAAAGATGATTCTAATATGAAAGACAAGTCATCATGGACCCAGTGATGTAATGCACAACCCATCCCAGCTACTCAGGCTTCTCTCAAATGAAGTTTGTTCCATTTCTCACGGAGTTCAACACGCTTCTATTGACTTTCTCATCCCGAGATTGTATATATTAAAAAGGTAACAGTCCGCTCCAGCCTTCGATTACCAAATAAAAAATATGCACTTATAGAGTCTAGAGCCATCGAGATCAATTAAAAAATCTCATTAGGACACATTCTGTGAAAAACACTTGTTAAACATCATCAAGTCCACAAGCTGTTATCAAGAGTCCTACGCATTATCCTTGTGATAATTGCCAGAACATCAGAGTGATACTCTTTAGTATTCATAGTGACGATGGAAATCCTTCTAAAGTTAACATCAAACAGCTCTGTGGTAGGTGACTTGTGAGATTCTATATGAATCAAACTTGTGTCAACTGGAAAGCAACGATGGTCCGATTCTATATGAATCAAACTTGCTCCAGTATATGAATTGACAACTCAATCAGAAAGATAGTAACTATCTGATTCACTCTTATCGTGTTGTCTGCTTTGAGACACTCAGATAATGAGAACAAGCAAGTACGGTGAATCTAATGCATCTGCATTAGAGGATCTAACACTTTGATCTAGAAACTCTGTCAAGGAGGTTCTTCTAAATTGAGCCTACCTGATCACAGGTATAGTATTTATAATGTACAACAGTCCTCACGGAACCGAAGGTTAATGTAACTGATAGGTGTAAAATACACATATCCATTAATACCAAAAATGACCCTAAATGACCAAAAAATCACTAAAAATGGCAAAGATATGCTTGTTTTTGTGTTTTGTGTGTGTAGGTATGGATAAGACAAAAATCACAAGAAAACCGTCA
>BQNB010001210.1:0-20000 GCA_026074375.1 Tanacetum coccineum
TTATTTTTAGATTATACTTATTATATATATTTTATTATATATTATATATATAAAGGTGTTAGTTTAAAAACCATTAACCAAGGACATAATTTATTTGTCACCAATAATAATAATAAAATCCTTAGAGGATTTAGGAATAAGGGAGCGAAAAGTTGCTAATGCGTACACAATTAGCATTTATAAGTAGTGTTAGCATCTAATCTTATATTTGACTGTGATTTTGTTTTAAGCTTAGTTTGGGGATTGTAAAAAATCAAGGATGACGAACTCCCGTTCTTAAAGCCTTTTAAATAAATTTTATAAAAAATTTTATCTTAGTTTTTTATCTATTATCAAATAAGTGGTTAAAACGGGGGGCTTGCGAATTAAATGATTTTCGAACCTTTTTAATAGACATTTTCTGTTCTTGTTTGATTGTCGAGGTCATAAAGTTAAAAGGGGTTTATTATTATTCCGCGGGCGGTTTTAAATTAACATTGCGTGTGTGAACCAACAATGACATATGTGAGGGAGTTTGATGTGCTTCTAAAACACACGATCCTTTATTACCCCAAGTAAACACTATTAAAGCGTACTAAAAATGCTAAAATAATGCTTAATTATATTGTAAATATGTTTGTTTGGTATTTTTATGTCTTGCAGGTAAACGGATTGAAAACTAAGCAAAAGCAGTACATTTACGAGGTTCGTTTCATCAATATTGCTTAATTATATCAAGATACAAGACAAAGTCGTGAAAGTTCCCTCGAGCATAGCCATTGAAAAGAGCCACGAAGAAAAAAAAGAAAAAAAAATAAGTCCAACAATTGCCCTCTAGATCTTATTAGTGCAGCCCATCAACCCATTAAAGGGCGCCGGGCCAATCCATTTCTTATAATCCCAACTATAGGCCCCAACAAGTGCAAATTCTAAACTCAAAATCAAATTCATAAAATCTGTTTAGGAGAAGAAATATGATGACGTCACCTATCACATGTGGTTAAATTAATTCCACTCCTGTCACGTGACATAGCACTAAACATGAAATGGGCGAGTGTGAGTTCGACACGTGGCGGGGCATTTTGATATCTAAAATTTCATTTCAATTGCAAAGTTATAAATGATCCAACGAATGACAAACACGGCGTACAATATAAGCAAATAGGAATAACACGTGGCAAGCTTCCAAGCGTGGGATTCCATCTGATTTTTATGCTCGACTCCGATGATCACACATATCCGAGGCCATATTATTGGCTAGAATAATATCAAATGATTGGAAGCTAATTTACACTTTCTAACCCACTAAATCTTGGCTATAAAATCAGGCTCGCACCCCTCATCCATGTTGAAACAATAGGAAAAATTACAGTTACAAATTTTACTCCATAGTAAGTTTTTAGGTTAGCATTATTTTTTTGTTTAGATTTAGCTTATTTTAAATTTTTGGCTTATTGTATCTTGTTTAATGTTCAGCTTATTGAAATATTAAATCACGAATGATTTAAGCTTATTGGAATTAATGGTTTCCTTACTATGGTTGCTTGGTTCGTTACTTTTGTTAACATTTATGCTTATCAAATAAGCTAGTCTAGTGAGCTTATTTCCCAGCTTATTCCTTTCAAACTTCCTTAAAAGCTTTTAGATAGACTCCTATAAGCTCTTTAAAGCTTATTCGATCTTATCTTATAAGTTTTTAAGGTCTATCGTTGTAATAAGCTAAAATAAGCTTGGATCTAGCTTATTGTCATGCTTATATTGTTTTAGTGTTATTAGAAGCTCTTAATGTCTGATAAAATAAGCTTCTAAATAGCTTATTTGAATTCATTTGAGCTTATATGCTTTGGATCAAATTTTCGGTAAACATCTCGTCTGAGTTTTGCTTTATTTCGACTTAAGATTTTAAAGTAAATTTAAAGTGCCATTTAGCTTACTTCAAATTCTAGATTCATAATTTCATAGCTAATTATGCTTATTTCATTTTTGTATTGATATAAGTAGAATAAGTTATAAATCTCGTTTTAGCTCATAATCGTTTTAGCTTATTATCTAGATTTCGAGTTCTAGTGTTTATTTCAGTTTAGGTGGAGCTTATCTCATTTGTTTAGTGCATTTTGCTTATTCGGTATTGCTTATTTAAGGTGCTTATTTGTTACGTATGATTGAAAAAAAACGTTTTTGCTTATTTGATTTTAAGTTTGTGAATTCTAGAGCTTATTCATTTAAGTGGTTTTAGCCTTAGCTTTTAAGTTATTTTCATCATCTAGTGGCTTATCAGTTTATGCTTATTTAGAATTGCTTCTAAGCTTCTTTTATGTTGTATCTTCAAAACTATTCACGGAGGGTTCTAATCTCCATACTGCTAATTGGGACCTCTCGTTTGAGTTCTTTTGGAGCCATAGTTGTTTTTGGGTTGACTTAAAATTGAGATCTGGGTTCCATTGAGGCTTCTTTTGGGTTTGTACAAATCATTATTAGGCTTCGTGGTTATTAGGTTAGTTTTTTTATTGTTGAAAATTCATCATTTTGGCTAACAGTTTAGTAAGTAACAGTTATGAGTAATTTAAAATTTGAAAATGTGTGAAACTGTATAGCACTTTTAACAAAAGATTATGTCTTTGTGTAGTTTTTGGTACCAGACCCATGTCAACTCATGAGAGGCAGTGAGCTAACGGTTTAATAAGCTAGATAGAATTTAAATATTTTTTTAGCTTATTAAATCAGGTGGTTTTAGTTTATTGCGGCTCTATAATTCGTCTATTTCGTACCGCCTTTTCATACTTTTAGTTTGATAAATTAGCTTATTAATGTTTAGTTTAGTCTTAATTAGATCATAATGAGTCTTCTAGTGAGTAGTTTTATTTATGAGCATGTTAAAGTGATATTGTACAATTGGGAAATTAAGTGTTGGAATGTTAAAAAAGGTTGTAACTAATAATATTGAGATCATTAGATTTGTAAGTTTTAATGTTTTAAACAGACTAATCAATCGGAAAAACATATTTTCAGACGAACACATCTAGTAAATTAATAACTACTTTAAGTGCAGATTATTCTGTCCAAATAAACCAACCGATGTTGAATATAATTATCTTTTCTAAGAGGAATGTTAATTCGGTAAGGTAAAACCTTAACTCGCACATGAGAGTAACTATTCCACATCACTTAGTAAGCATGTTATTTTTCGTTTTATACATCTTTTTAGTTCTTTTAAAAGCTTAATTCGTGTAAGTGTTAATGTTTAGTCATAGAACTAGTATAATTTAGTTTGATGAAATTTTGTACAATAAACCATGATTGGGGGGGTGGGGGGGTGCAAAAAGCTCAAATTAGGTTTTTGAAGGCCTGCAATGTAAATAGTCCAATGATCCACCTCTCTCAAGATTTAAAACACTTGGAAGTGGGAAGGACAACATTAAACTAAAGGAATTGATTGAATTTTGCACCAAATTGTCTGATAGGGCTCTTGATTTATGATATAAAAACAGATAGAGTGAATTGGTGAGAAAAAGAAATGAGAGATATAGTGAGCTGAAAAACAGAAAGAGAGCTTGTAATGATTCCAAAATTTGATGAAGGAAATGCATTATTGGAAAGAAAGGAGGGTTATTACTACGTGTCATTAAATTTAATGCTGCTTCAGCTTAAAACTTAATGCTGCTAAGCACATAGATTAATTAGCAGTTGAGGTCTTATAAGTTTACTACTGTCCGTATTAGTTTATGCTGCTAGGGCACTACACTTACTGCTGATGAGTGGCATAAGTTATTATGCATGCCATAAAGGCATAACTTCTACTAAGCTAAGAGGGATTATAGTTAATACTGTTAGGCTTAACTTTAATGCAGCTAGTTCAATTTAATGCTGCTGAAGGGTGATTTAATAAATAATATCGATCAAGGGTTTTTCTCATCACTTCATTCCATCTGCTTTTTACACCTTGGATATACCTCAAATCATAAACCCTAACTCAATTTATCATTCATCATCAAAACCAAAAACAATGTCGAACCTAAAGTTTGCTGAAACCCACAATTTGGTTGCGTTTTTGGAGAAACCAAAGAAATGTAAGGTTTTTAAGGATAATAATTATTTCCTGAATGCAGAGTTATGTCTAATAATGCTTAAAACGGTTAATCAAACCATTTATAACTACCTGTATTAAAATAGTTTTGGGGCATCATGCCAAGCTAAGATCTCGTTTAATAAGGGAACTACAAATACCAGCCCTATTAAACCAGTAATAAAGGTAATCATACACGTGAAACTAGTATAAGGATTGATCTTAATCTTGAGGATGATGCTGAATAATAATTGTCTACACACGTAGCTACAGATTTTTGCATAAAAGAACTAGAAAGAACGAGGTAGTGAAATCTTACTCTAAATCTTACTTTCTATAAATCTTATTCTTCATCCCAATGGAACTTTCTGATATCCCATACCATACTCAATTGCCTTAGTGCTAAGAATACATCCTGGATTGAGATTTAAGTACCTATGGCAATCTGCTATCATATGTCTCTGCCACAAAAACCAAAAAATTCAACATTTCAAATTACATTTTGCACAATATAAGTGAGAAGCACTTAGATGGGGAACGTTAAATTTCACATGTACCTAAGGTTTGTGCAACAGTCTTCCTGGTGAACAAACAATGTATGAGTGGAAGACCAGACATAAAGATGTTAATGTTTACACCTTCCCACACCAAGAGAGGTGTCTTTGCTGAATATAAGAGATCAGGAAAGGGTTTTTCTGGAAGAGTCACACCTCTATTCCCAAAAATGATGATTCAAGCTTCAAAAGATATGGGTGAAGATTCAGCTGCTCCTTCTGATTCCCATTTCCACACCTATTATTTCTCAACCATATCATCTAAACCCAAAAGAAGAAGTCAAGGAGAAAACAGAGGAAAGACAGTGGTCCCTAACAGAGCCCTGTTACTGATGCTGACTCATGATAAACTACCCCTTACCTAATGAACCACCCTCAAAGTTGTGAGATAGTATGACAACCTCACCTGAATTGATGATTTATTGTATCAGCCTATAAGAGAACGATCATAAAGTTGGAGAAAGCCCAATACTGCACAACGCAAGGAGAATTATAGCTTAAAGAAGAGAGACAAGCAATTGAGGAAAAGAGAAGGAAGATAAGAACTCCAGGGCTCAAGAGATTAAAGGAAGATTTTTGATTTACAACAAGCAGGTAGAATCCTTTATTGAAGTCCGTTGGGTGAACAAGATAGGATGCAATCCAAACAGGGAGGAAAATAAGAGAACTCGATGCTGATGCAGAAGTGACTTTGGTAGATGAGACTCAAGGGATGAATAATGACAACCTGATGTTTGATACATGTGTGTTGGAAGAATAGGAAAAAAAGTTGCTAAAAAGGAAGTTAGTGTTGCTGATCCAGTTACTATTGCTGGTGAAGTAGTTACTACTGGCTAAGTTGAAGTCTACTACTAGCCCGAAAGAGATTATCAGAATGTTCCAACAATAACAAAGTGATTAATTGACATACTGGCTCAAACTCTAATAGAAATCAAAGCAGCTAAAACCCAAAGCTGTTACAATATGAGCTGGCATAAAAGAACAACTATAACACAAGACCCTTAGGCTAGAGGGTTGTAGTTTCAAAGACCAAGTGATTCAAAATTCCCCATCACAAATTCCAATAGTTTCATGCTGTCCTTCCTACTTTCAAGTAGTGTTAACTCTTTGAGAGAGGTAGACCCATTGGACTAGTAATGAGCACGCAGCTCAAACCTAATTTGAGCTTCAGTCTAGCCACCCCCAATATGGTATCTTGGCTCCTGGACCACTACCTAATCAGTTCCCAGTGGGAAACAAGACTCAATAAGTGTTGCCAAAGATTGCGAGTCCAATTTATGTTACCACTGCCTGCTAATTAGCTTTCTCTAAAAGCTCAGAAGCAGTAGTGTCAGCCACCCCCCCCCCCCACCCCCCCCCCCCCCCCCCCCCCCACACACCCCCCCCCCCCCCCCTCACCCCACCCCCCCCCCACCCCCCCCCCCCCCACTCCCCCATACCCCCCCCCCCCCCCCACCCACCCCCCCACCCCCCCCCCCCCCCCACCCACACCCCCCACCCCCCCCCCCCACCCCCCCCCCCCCCCCACCCCCCCCCCCCCCCCCCCCCCCCCACCCCCCCCCACTCCCCCCCCCCCCCCCCCACTCCCCCCCCCCCCGCCCCCCCCCACCACCCACCCCCCCCCCCACACCACCCCCCCCCCCCCCCCCCCCCCCCCCCCCACCCCACCCCCACCCCCTCCCCCCCACACCCCCCCCCCCCCCCCCCCCCCCCCTCCCCCCCCCCCCCCCCCCCCCCCCTCCCCCCCCCCCCCCCCCCCCCCACACACCCCCCCCCCCCCCCCCCCCCTCCCCCCCCCCCCCCCACCCCCTACCCCCACCCCCCCCCCCCACCCCCCCCCCCCCCCCCCCCCCCCCCCACCCCCCCCCCCCCCCCCCCCCCCCCCCCCCACCCCCCCCTCACCCACCCAAACCACCCCCCCCCCCCCCCCCCCCCCCCCCCCCCCCCCCCCACTCCACCCCCCCCGCCACCCCCCCCCACCACCCAACCCCCCCCCCCCCCCACCCCCCCCCCCCCCCCCCCCCACCCCCCCCCCCCACCCACCCCCCACACCCCCCCCCCCCTCCCTCCCCCCCCCCCCCCCCCCCCCCCCCCCCCCCCCCCCCCCCCCCCCCCCCCCACCCCCCCCCCCCCCCCCCCCCCCCCCCCCCCCTCCCCCCCCCTCCCCCACCCACCCCCCCCTCACCCCCACCTCCCCCCCCTCGCAGCCCCCCTCCCCCCCCCCCCCACCCCCCCCCCCACCACCCCCCCCCCCCCCCCCCCCGCCCCCCCCCCCCCCCCCCACCCCCCCCCCCCCCCCCCCCCCCCACCCCTCCCACCCCCCCCCCCCCCCCCCCCCCCCCCGCCCACCTCCCCCACGCCCCCCCCCCGCCACCCCCCTACCTCCCCCCCCCCCCCCCCCCACCCCTCCCCCCACACCCCCCCCCCCCCCACCCCCCCCCCCCCCTACCCCCCCCCCCCCCCCACATCCCCCCCCCCCCCCCCCCCCCCCCCCCCCCCCCCACCCCCCCCACCCCACCCCACCCCCCCCCCCACCCCCCCCCCCCCCCCCCCCCCCCCCCCCCCCCACCCCCCCCCAGCCCACCCCCACCTCCCCTCCCCCCCCCCCCGCACCCCCCACCCCCTCCCCCCCCACCCCCCCCCCACCCCCCCCCCCAACCCACTCCCCCCCCCCCACCCCCCAACCACCCCTCCCCCCCCCCCCACCCCCACCCCCCCACCCCACCCCCCCCCCCCCCCCCCCCCCCCCCACCCCCACCCCCCCCCCCCCCCACCCCCCCCCCCCCCCCCCACCCCCCCCCCACCCCACCCCCACCCCCACCACCCACCCCCCAACCCACCCCCCCCCCCCCCACCCCCCCCCCCCCACCCCCCCCCCCCCCCCCCCCCGCCCCCCCCCCCCCCCCCCCCCCCCCCCCCCCCCCCCCCCACCCAGCCCCCACCCCCCCACCCCCCCCCCCCGCCCCCCCCCCCCCCTCCCCCCCCCACCCCCCCCCCACCCCCCCCCCACCCCCCCCCCGCCCCCCCACCCCCCCCCCCCACCCCCCCCACCTCCCCAACCCCACCCCCCCCCCCCCCCCCCCCCCCATCCCCCCCCCCCCCCCCCCCCCCCCCCCCCACCCCCCCCCCCCCCCCTCCCCTCCCACCCCCCCACCCCCCCCCCACCCCCCCCCACGCCCCCCCCCCCCCCCCCCCCCCCCCCCCCCCCCCCCCCCCCCCACCCCCCCCCCCCCCTCCCCCCCCCCCACCCCCCCCCACCCCCCTCCCCCCCCCCCCCCCCCCCACCCCCCCCCCACACCACCCCTACCCCCCCCACCCCCCCCCCCCCCCAACCCCCCCCCGCCCTACCCCCCCCCCCCCCCCCCACCCCCCCCCCCCCCCCCCCCACCCCCCCCCCCCCCCCCCCACAACCCCCCCCCTCCCCCCCACCCCCCCCACCCCCCCCCGGCCCCCCCCCCCCCCCCCCCCCCCCCCCCCCCCCCCCCCCCCCCCCCCCCCCCCCCCCCCCCCCCCCCCCCCCCCCCCCCCCCCCCCCCCCCCCCCCCCCCCCCCCCCCCCCCACCACCCCCCTCCCCACCCCCCACCCCCTCCACTCACCCCCCCCATTTCCAGTCGTCTTCCCCATTCCTCCACTCCTAATGACAGTCTCATTCTGCAAACAAGGTGAATAGTGTCTACTAGATAGATATATCTTAGTGGTCCTTTAGTCTTTCTACGTTGATGGGTCGTTTGATTTAAGAAGATTGATAAAAACATTGATTTATTCATTATTATAGAGTTGAGCAGAGGGGGGGGATTATTTTTTTTTTTTTTTTTTTGTGTTTTCTTTTACGTGATTGTGTATGGATCAGTTATAACACCCCCATTTTGACATATGCAGCGAAAGCTAATCTGAGGGTATTATTTCATAGTACACAAGCAGAACATAAACCATACAGAAAACGACTCGAAAGAGAACGTTTTTAAAAGATAAGGATTTATCATTACTTTATTTCAATCAGAGTATCTTTACAACAACAATGACCCAAATTCTAACATAAAACATATAAATGTAGGTGATATAGGTGCTTGTAAGTAGTGGCTTGGTGACATTAAGTGCGGTAAGGTCATGGATGGAGGTGTGCATAAGGGTGGTATCTTAGGTTTAAAAATAATGTAAAAATTGGGCAACATGGTATCCAGGTTCTAAACTGAGGGGTACGGTTTTAGTTAGGGTTATTTTAGGTGTTAGATCGAGTTAGAGTTTGGATTTAGGATATGTTTATGGGCTTTAGGAATTAGTGTTAGGATAGATTTAATTTTAGGATAAGGTTTATTGGCTTAGTTTTAGGAGTTTAAGGGGTTAAGTTTTTAGGTATAAAGTAAAGAATAGGGTTTTAGTTACAGGTTTCGTTTAGGGTTAAGGTTTTAGATTAGGTTTAGAATGATTTAGAATTAGTTTAGAGGTTTTAAAAGTCATGCACTTATGAGTTCTTGTACCTTGTGTTAAAGTGGTGGTAAGAAACTAAATAGATTTAACAGGAGGTAAAAAAGACCTAGTTTGACTTTCTTTATTATTGACTTGTATCTCTCATATCTATCCTCTCTCAAAAAGTTGGTAACTATAGATTCAGGTAGGGAAAAGATATTCAAGTGTTTGGGCAATGATACTTGTACACATGCTATTAAAGGCTTGAACATTATATTTTATATGTAGCAACATTACATATAATTACATGGAGTTTTTGATATAAACTTAACGTTTACTACTGCTTGATTATGATATAACATTTTGAAAAGTACTTCAAATGAATAAAGTACTTGGTAAAAATGATAATACAAGATAAAGTGAATTGACATATTAGGAAGTTTACATTATATATTAAACAAAGATAGAGATGACATTGTAGAAGTTTGCGTTTAGAGCTTCGTTTGACTTTAGAGATGGCAAGTTACGTATGCCTAATGAGATAAAGCAAAAAATTTTCCCTATAAATAGAAGGGTGGTATACTATAAGTCAATAATGTGATTATTACAGTGACATTCTAATTTAGAAGATTTTATATTAACAATTGATTGAAAATTTTAACGTTGTTATAGTTTCCCTTCACCTTTAAAAAAGCAATCTCGTCCCATAAATTTTAGTTGGATGCCGGATTGGTGATTGCGAAAACTAGATGTGGATATTTTGGCAACACAATTTGATCTTTCTTCTGCGTTCCCTGTAAATTCTGAGTCTTCTTCTTTAGAGTTCACATCATTACTAATTCGATTAAATAGGAAATATGACTTTGTTTTAAGTACTGCTCTGAAACTCAACGAAATCCATATCTCTACTGGGTCTTCTACAAACAGTTTGATGTTTGTCACAAGTCGAGAGCTCTTCATTGGAATGACAAATGATTCATAGATAAGAATTTTTAAGATCGAAATGTTGGTAAAAGTACTATGGACATTACTAATCTCTTCAGGACAGCTCAAGTTAGTATGCCACTTGGGCAATCCGTTCAAGGAATTTCCAGAATGGTCCAACGTACCATGGCTGGGTTAAGCTTCCTCGTTTGTCCCCCGAATCAACATGACATCTTTACGGAGTTTGATACTATTCAACAATAACATGATCTCCAACTTGAAATTCAAAAGCTTACTTCTATATTGGCATAACTTCTTTTGCCGGTCTCCTTTCAGCTTGGCAAGAGCGTACGTCGAATTTGTCACTATCTTTATTAGTGGTTTCATGATTATTTCTGGTCCTGTAGTTGAACATCTCCAACTCTTGGCCCATCAACACAGGTATCATGTACATTTGAACCATTAAAGTGATCTCAAATGGTGCTGCCTTGATACTGGCATGGTAACTGTTATTGTATGATAAACTTCTACCAAGTGGTAAGTGTCCTTACCCATATCTTTTGCCAAAATCTATAACACGAGGCAACAAAGCATGGTCTTACGATTTTTGAAAGGTCCTATTCACTTTGTCTATCGGTTTCGATGATATGGGCCGTACTCATGTCTAATTTGAGTACTCCAAAGCACTTTGTAATGAAGCCAATCTGTATGTCAAATGAACCTATCACAATCCGAAATGATAGATAATGGCTACACTAACGCTGGGATACTATAACTTCTTTGATGTATATAGAGCTTGTGTATAGGGTTTCCATACTATCTGTCTCTCGGTAGTGGAGCGAACAGTGTACTGGATTGGAAAGGCGATCGAGCAATGACCTAGATTATAGTCATGTTCGTTTAATTTTTTTTGGTGCAGATTTTTGATTATGAAATCCATTGTAATTCTCTCTCCATTTCCACATAGGAATCTCGCGGTTGTATCGCAGAAGCCTGATGGACTTTTGACAATTCTGCCTTTAACTACTAGAAACATTAAAACATATGCCAACATAGTTCAACGATGATTGCCTTATGTTAGGCCACCAATAATTTTATTAAGATCCTGATACATCATGTCAGAACCGTGAATGAGAAATATTTAGATTCTTATTGCTGACTCATGCATGATCAATTGTATTCTAAGATTACCAAAATGAGATTAGTAAACCAGATTTGGGTTCATTAATACAACAAGTTCCATCAGGAACATTTTCAAATGCGTTATCTCATTCCTCTGTATAGTTTCAGCCTGATGTTTTCTCTTTTAGTGCTTCGGTTTAAAGGCTTTAATAGAAGAATTTGTAAGGGTAAGTTTGGATGAATGGTCATAACTAATGATCTAACTCAGAGTGGTTTGATTCGTTCCTTCAGGCTTAAGGCATCTGCTAACAAACATTTGCCTTCCAGATCGGAGCTGAATTTCACAATCGTAATCTTGCAAGTAATTCTAACCAACGTCGTTGTCTTCATGTTCAACGTCTTTCTGATCAACGGATATGTGCAGAAGAACTTTTATGATCAGTGAATGAACATAATACAAACTTTTACCGAATAAGAGGAGTGTCTCAAAATTTTAAGAGTGAACCAACTGCTCTAATTCGAGATCAGAGTGGTATAGAGTTTCTTCATAGAGGTTTGAGGCTGTGGGATGCCTATATGCAATAACAATCTCTCTCTGGATTGACATTAACACCGCTCCCATGATCTTGATTGGATGCATCGCAGATAAACAACAAAATCGTCGTTTCCTTACTAGTAATAGCTAAGAAATGGAGCTTCATAAGCTTCATGTTTTAGTTAATTGGAAAGCCCGACTCTTATCTTCTCCAGATATACTCATGTTTTTCTCGGGTAATTCAGTCAAAGACTATCTGTAATCTTCGTAAAAACCTTTGAAGAATCTCCGGTAAGGTAAGCCCGCAAAGTCTAAAGAATTGTCGAATTTCTGTGGGTGTAGTAGAGGTGTATGAAGCCCAATTCTTAACATTCTTCAATCTTGGTGGTGTCCACATGAAGTCTCTTGACTATCAAGTTATGTGTCCAAGAAATTGCACATGATATGAATCCAGTAAATCACAAACAACAAATAAAACAAAAATTCTTGGATGAACTTGGCGAGCCATACAACTCTCTATTCTTGAGTAATTCAGGATTATTCTCAATGATTTGCTTGCTCACCTTGTTACGGAGAGTAGACTAAGAAAATAATCAATCGATATAACACTATCACAAATTTATCTAAGAATGTGTTTATAACACACGATTTACAAGATCCATAAAATTCACAGCAGGTGCATTAGATTAAACCAAATGGTCATCACTTGAAATTTCATAATGTCTGATTCTTGTTCTGAAAGCAATTCTTGGTAATATCTTTATCCCATGAACATCTAGATTTGATGGATAACCTGATCTCAAAGTCGATCTTATGAGTAAACACTCGGAACCTTGGAAGTTGGTCCAAATAAGTCATGCGATCCCAGGGTAATGAGTAACGATCATCTTATCGGTAAGATTATATAAACACCCGTAATCTATACACATTCTGAAAGATCCCATCTTTCTTTTTAAAATAAGACAAGAGCTCCCCAGAAGGTGAAGTACTTGTGTTACGAATAAAACTCAGGGTATTTTGCAACTCTTGAAGTTGGTTAGATATTCTTAAGCATTCTAGAAGGAGCTATCTATAAGGTGCTTCGGGCTACAGTGTTGCCCTTGAATTAAATCCTATTTGAGAAATTCTACTTGACGAAACGGAGGAATGGCCAGTAGATCTTCATAGGAAAAACTTCTGGGAATTCTCTAAACTATCGGTAAGTCTTACTAGTCATTTCTCGTCTGACTTTCTTTTCCATTATTTGGGCTACGAAAACATACATCCCTGGATATATACCTTTCGTGAGTCTTTATACAGGATATAGATATAGTCGGGTTTTACATTGATCACCTCAAAAGATTATGTTTCACCATCGTATGGAATTGGTCGACTTATCGTCACATATGATACCTAGCATAATACTTGATAACCAATCCATACAACTCAATGACGAAGCCGAAACTAATACGAGTTTAATCTGGCGCATAAAGATCAATTCTTTGAATGGTTTTGGTTTTAACCAGGTCAGGAAATTGCACCTTGGAAATAAACGGTGTTATGTGCTTACTAATTACCGAGTCGAGCTCATAATTCGATATCGTAAAAGTATCTATATGTAATGGTAGGAATATTTAAGCTTAAAGACCAAGAGATATGAGGCTACGAAGTTTTTATCGGCTCCGGAATCCAATAATACTCAAGCTAGGAAGTGGGTTTAGATGTAAACATAACCCGTGACTAACGTATAGGTCTTGATCGAGGCATTCCTATTCCTTAGCATGTAGTGCACTTCCCTGGGCATTGGTTGTTTGTGTATTTCGCTTGATTTGCATAATGCCCTTAATCCTCTCCACAGGCATGACACAAGTAACTGTCACTGATAGAAGATTACTTCCGTGCTGGGCCCTTTGTTTCTGCAGTTCTATGGTTACAGCATGGCCCACCTTTTGTAAATATTACACTTAACAGTGCAAAGTCCTTTGATGCAGTAGTTGCATTTCTTACATAAGGGACGGACGGTTACCAGTATATCTCATTATTATTCATTCTGGTGTGCAGCAAAAGCCCTTACAGGTTTCCATGTCCCTGATGTATTTGTAGATTGATGATTATTGTACGGTTGTTGGAGTAACAGTTATGTTGTTATTATCGAATGTAGTAGTTGTGTTGTGGAAAAGTTCTTCTATCGTTAAACTATCATTTGGTGATCACTTATACTTGCACTGGATCGTGGTTTTGTTACCTAATCCATTTAGCCTCTATGGCTATGTTAATAGGCTTCACTTCTAGAGTTTGATGTTAGAGGACGAAACATTCCCTTCAATACTTCGATGGCATTCCCCCTATAAAACTTCCATCATTTTTCTCAAATCCTCTCTGGCACATAGTGGTACACAAGGTTTCTAATCTTGGAATCTTCTCACATAATATGGCCTGAGATCATTCCCCTCACACATCAGATGGTAAAATTCGTCTCCATCTTCTCGGACCATCTAGTTCGGGGACAATATTTCTTATTATCAAAAGATTCTTGAATTCAAACCCGAGTATAATCTTGTAAGCCTCTACTACTCCACCAAAGGTTGGGAAAAGATATTCCACCAAGATAGAGCTTCTTTAGTTAAAAGTACCATTAACAAACTTCCACCCTTGCAGGTCTTTGAGGTAACAGTTGCTACGGAAAACACTGCATTTAGTCTTCTAATCAAACCAACGGATGAGACCAATAGCGCCTTCTGTACCTTTGAAGTTGATAGGTTGGCAACTCATAAACTCTTTGATAGCTCACATTGTCTTGCTATGTTATTAAGGAGATGAGAGGTGTTAAGAATTAAGAGGTGGGCGAGCGTTCTCTGTCGGTCGGTGGTATTACATCAGTACATTTGCCCATTTAGCAAGGCTTGAGTGCTGATCCAGAGCTGTGGTAACACAATCAAGCAACTAAGTTTCCTGGATGCGGCAGCCTGACTCATGCTCGTGCTTCAGATGTTGACATCCTTCTTATGAGGCATTCTAACAATAAAGATAAACACGTAGAATAAAGAAAGATATTACAAGTCCTTAAAAATGATAAAGTTCAAAAATTGTTACAATAGTGATATCGAAATCATAGATAACTTCATATCAAATCAGTATCCTTGATTCATTTAGAAATCATGCAATGATCATAATGAATAAGGAGACGGAGATAGAGATATAAGAGAAGTTTTTTATGATAGATATATCGTATTTATGAAACATACAAGGTTAAACGGGATTTGGCCATTTGTAATATAATTCTATGACAACTATGCTTTGTAACTTACCTAGTTAAATTTGACAAGTGTTGTTTATTTACTACAAAACAACATCATCTATGGCTAGGTTCTAATAAGCTATAACTAGTATCTAATCTAGTAGTTCAATGATCCTTTTTGGGTGGCTGTTCTCGCGAGTCATAGATTGCATTTCAGAGAATCTTTCCTCGTCTGCTTGGTAATGGACTTAGGGATTTCTTCCGATGATTGTTCTATAGAATAGCGCAATCGCTGAAGCGAAAGCCAGATCAATCATGCTGTTATGTTCACATTTGCTTCCTTGAAGGTTAAGAGTTTAGGCAAATCGATAGCATGAACCGTTTTTTAGTGCGAGTGTATCAACTTCTAGATTGTCAAAATCTTGTTGTATAATCACCCGACCTTTTCTGAGACCTTCTATTTTGTCTTCTATGTTCCTAATATGGCCGAGAGAGAGTTCATCCAGGTGATTCAGGATTTCCTCAATTTGCTCCTCGTGATGTTCCAGACTTGTCTTACGAGAGCTTTCTCCACACTTAAATTCTTGAGTAGGGCAGAACAGTAGAGTGAAAATGATTGGTCATATGACCCTTGTTTCTTAGGTGACATAATTCCTCTATAAGAAAGAAGTCTAGAGGATTAAACATATGGAATAGGATTATATATGGGAGGCACAATAGTTTGGCGGTGGAATAGGTGATTCTTTAGCATAGTATGCATGCATGATCTTCATATAGGGGTCATCATGAAAAAGTAAAGAGTGGTAGAAACTATAGGAACTTAAACACTAATTGATTTATATGGAAGAGTTAGAAATAACTAGTTTCTCTTGGTGAAGCACAGGACATAGTCCGAGGACGCCTGGGAGGGATATAGTCCGGAGAAAGTTGCAGGCGCAAAAGCATCCTCAAACGGAAAGTAAGGATGTTGGGAGAAGACATCACTCTGACTTAACACCCAGTAGTAAATAAAACATAAGTTATTATTATATAATAAGTATAAATAGTTATAGTATCTTACATACTATTCAGGAGACACTAGGTCACAGAGGGACTTTCTTGGACGAAAAAAGAGATAGTAGTTATGCGTTAAGGTTCTTAACCTTGTACTCTATAAACCTGAGATCTCCTATGATACCAATCTAAAAACATCCTCATATTACTGACATATAGCAGCGGAAGCTAATCTGGGGTATTATATTCATAAACAACAGTCATAATACTAGAAAACTACCGAAGAGGTCGTTTAAAAAGATGAGTTATCATTCATTAATTACATCAGAAGTTTTTTACAAACAGAGGTCCCAAAATCTACATGAAAACATAAATTTTGAATGATAACAGTTTAGCCATCTTCAAGTCTGTGCCACTCCGTGCCCATAAAGGATGTCGGGTCTTTACTAAATACTTGTATAAAACATGCTAAAAACATGTCAACATAATGGTTGAGTAAAATTCATAGGATTTATAATAAATAGTGAGAATACAATTCACATAATAGTTGGGTTAGGTTGTTATAACACCCATAATGTACAATAATTTATAATGAGTACAATTATTATGGAAAATAAATATTATTGCGTCTAAGCTCATGGCACTCAAACTGACTAGTGTATTATCGTCGAACACATTGCAATATAAATATAAGATAAGAGGCTCCCGTGTAAGGTAATTTCCATATACCTAATGAGTTCAAATATGTGTGTTATGGTTACCTATATTCTGGCTAACACAGCACGAGATTCGTCAAACCCAATAGGTCTAACACAATATTCACATTCACATCGCAAGTGATAATGGGTCCCATGATTGTGGTGGTTCTTTTTGGCATAAAGGACTTAAAGACAACACGATGAATATAAATATATCAGATAGGCATATACATTTTACTAGAAAACACTATGTATTCAAAGTTTATGAATCATGTATCCCCTCACGGGTTCTTATGAAAAAATGATATTTAAAAAAGTGAGGCTATGTAACTTCACCTAACATATAGGGAAATCTCGACTTGATGGCAAAAGTAAACAAGGTGAAGAGTAACGGCTTTGAGTTCACGCAACCTGAGGTGATATGTATCAAGTCTTAGGTAATAGTTTAAGTTTCAAAACTTCATAAAGTTTAACGTAATATCTTTGATTATTAAATATTATGGAAATATTGTATCGCTGTTCGTTTTCAATCATAATCCAAGAGTCCATGTAAGTATCGTTTGATGGAGGCAGTCACTTTGATAAGATCGATTAACTCAACTAGGACTAAGTTTTACAGATAATATTTAATGGCACAGCGGATAATAAGGTAAAGTGCAATATTAATTTCAAACAAGGTTTTCCTTCATCTGAACGTTTCTCTATAACCCCAACTAATAACTTGGGTGCTAAACACAACTAATTATATGGTGTAACTATGTCGACTCTCATCAGTCTACTATACTATCTATCTATCAAGACACTCAGTGGACAGAGTTCTATGGATCCATTAAATAATTATCAAACTATTCACCCGTACCGAATTTAATCTC
The DNA here is from genome assembly GCA_026074375.1 of Tanacetum coccineum. Taxonomy (NCBI): domain Eukaryota; kingdom Viridiplantae; phylum Streptophyta; class Magnoliopsida; order Asterales; family Asteraceae; genus Tanacetum; species Tanacetum coccineum. Next base: position 17,366 of record BQNB010001210.1, read on the forward strand.
TTATATATCTAAAGTAGGCTAAAGGGTTTAAAGAAAACCTTATCAAAACATAACAAAAAAGTTTGATTTTTGTAACTTCCAACATCATTAATGTTTTGATGGCAGCCTGAGTCATGGCTGGTGCTTCAGATGTTGACATCCTTTTGGGAGGCATTCTATCAACATAAGATAACACGTAATAAGAATGATATCACAAGTCTTAAAATGATTAAAGTTCAAAAATAAACATTGTCACAATAGTGATATCGAAATCATAGATAATTCATATCAAATAAGTATCTATGATTTATTTAGAAATCATGGTATGATTCATAACGATGGAGACGGAGATGATGATATAAGAGAAGTTGTTTTAGGATGGATATATCGGTATTATGAAACAACAAGGTATAACGGGATTGCCATTGTATTATATCATGAACAACTTGCCTTTGTACTGTACATAGTCAAAATTTGACAAGTGTTGTTATTTATACCACACATCCCGTGGCTAGGTTAAAAGCTATAACTAGTATCTAATCTAGTAGTTCGATGGTCCTTTCTGGCTGTTCTTGAGTTCATAGATTGCATTCAGAAGACTTTCCTTGTCTGCTTGGTGACGGACTTGGATTTCTTCGATGATTTGTTCTAGATTAGCAATCCTGAAGCGAGCCAGAGCAATCTTGTTGTTATTTCCCATTTGCTTTCTTTGAAGTTTAGCAATTCGAGCATGAGCCTTTTGGAGTTCAGCTTCCAGATTGTCGAAATCTTGTTGTATAATCACCCGACCTTTTCCGAGACCTTCTATTTTGTCTTCTATGTGCTCAATGCGGTCGAGAGAGAGTTCATCTAGGTGATTCAAAATTTCCTCAATTTGCTCCTCGTGACGTTCCAGACTTGTCTTACGAGAGCTTTCTCCCATCTCAAATTCTTGAGGTAGGGCAGAAGTAGAGGAGAATGATTGGTTATGGCCTTGTTTCTTAGGTGACAATAATTCCTCCGGAAGAAAGAATTCTTGAGGATTAAACATTGGAGATAGCATTGTAGATGGAGGCACAATAGTTGGTGGTGGAATAGGTGATTCTTTAGCATAGTATGCATGCATGACCTTCATATAGGGGTCATCATGAAAAAGTGAAAGAGTTGGTGAAGCTATTGGAACTAAACCAAATGAGTTATTTGAAGAGCTAGAATAAGTTTTTCCCGGTGAAGCTGGGACATAGTCTGGGGAAGCCGGGATATAGTCTAGAAAGTTAGAGGAAAAAGCATCCTCAATCTCGGAAGTAGGATGGTTGGGAGAAGACATCACTCTGTTAACAACCCAGTGGTAAATAACATAAGTTATTTATATAATAGTATAGTAGTTATGTATCTTTACATACTATTATGGAAATGTAGTGGCACGGAGGACTTTGATGAGAAAAGTAGTTATAGTTAAGGTTTTAACCTTGTTCTCTATAACCGTGGCTCTTGATACCAATCTATAACACCCCCATTTTTGACATATAGCAGCGGAAGCTAATCTGGGGTATTATTTCATAGTACAACAGTCATAATCATATCTACATGAAAAACTTAAAGTTTGAATATGATAAAAAGTTTAGCCATCTTAAGTCCGTGTCACTATGTGCCATAGATTTCGTTACCCATGCAGATAAACATGCTAAAAAGGTCAAACCAATGGTTGAGTGATTGAAATTCATAGGTTTATAATAAAATAGTGTGAAATACATAAGTCATCATAAGAAGTGGGTTACGTTGATATACACCCATAAGTGTAATAATTGCCAATGAGTACAATTTTATGGAAAACAGTTTATTGCGTTCTGCTCATGGCACTCAAACTGACTAGTGTTTTCAATAATGATATATATATAAGATAATGGCCCTGGTGTAGGTAATTGGCCATATACCTATGAGTTTTCTAATATAATTGCGTTTGGTTACCTTAATCCGGCTAACACCAAACGGGATTCGTTCAATCCCAATACGGCATTTTAACAATATTAACGTTCACTCGCAAGTGATTATTGGTCCATGATGGTGGGCGGTCTTTTGGCAATATAGGGACTTAGACAACAAACTAGATGCAATAAAATATCTAAGATAGCATACATTTAGAAAATCATTGTATTCATGGTTTATCAGCAAGTATCCCCCTCCACAGGTTTATGGAAATAGAGATTTAAAGTGAGGCTATGAACTCACCTTAAACAGGGGAAATCTGATTGTTGGCAAAACTTATCAAGTGAAAGTAGTGGATTCGTACACACAACCTGGGGTAATTTGTCAAGTCTTAGTGTGTTAGTTTATGTTTCCAAAATTCATAAAGTTTAAACGTATATCTTTGATTTTATTATATTATGGAAATATTGTATCGCTGTTCGGCGCGATTCATATCCTGAGGGCATGTTGTCTCGTTTGAGGGCCAGGGCACCTTTAAATCGGTAACCAACAAAACTTGTTAAACAAAACTCAAAATGAAAACCTTCATATTGAATTCCCTAGTTACGTGATACGGTAATAGTTTATTCTTCAAAAGTTAGTGATGATATATTTTCGTCTATATATATATCGAAATATGCGTCGATTTATGATTAATAACGATAAATGTGTTGGGTTTTAATAAAATCAAGTTTTATAATATTAATATAGT